>JAOPFK010000666.1:0-28940 GCA_026122265.1 Ammodytes dubius
AATGTGGGCCTTTGAAACCTGACTGTCGGGGTGTTTGTTGCAGAAGCACAGGTATGTCTCAAGATATTATGATGCTAAGGCTAGGACACAGAAACAGCCAGTCTGGTTGTGTCTAAAGATTCAAATAAAATGTACAGAATAAATAAATAATGAGTACATTTTGTCAGTGAGCTTTACAGGTGCTGGTAGGCAGATATTGTTAGCTTTGGACTGAGCCAGGCTAACTGTTTTTACCTTGCTTCTAGTCTTCATGCTAAGCTAAGTTAGCCTGCTGCTGGCCCCAGCTATGTGTACAGACAAGAGTGGTAACAATCTTCTCATTTAACTTGGGCAAGAAAGAGACTGAATGCATTTCTCTAAATGTCAATGTATTCCTCAAACCAGTTTTGTCATTTGTACAATGCATGTTGTGAATATATTTTAGCTAGTCTTTAGTGTGTGTGTGTGTGTGTGTGTGTGTGTGTGTGTGTGTGTGTGTGTGTGTGTGTGTGTGTGTGTGCGCGTGTGCGTGTGCGTGTGTGTGTGCTCACCTTTTCACCTCGACAGTGAGGTCATGAACTCCCCAGACCAGGGGTCTCCAACCTTTTTTCAACTGAGAGCTACTTTGAAAAAATTAAAGTGGCCAAGAGCTACTTGTATCAAATCGATAATATTTATTTACATAGCACCAGGGCCGCCCATAAGGGGTAGAAAGTGGGAAGGCTTTCTAGGGCCCAGCCACTTGGGGGGCCCATGGTCTTTGGAAGCCAAGAACCTAACTAAGCTAAACTTTATTTTTAGATTTTTAGATATTTATGTCAATATCTATTCAAAGTTGGGTGTTTACACAGAGCCGCGGCTCCGCTTACGGCCATTTATAAAGCAGTAGAAAAGCCGAAATATTCAAAATGTTTCAGATTGAGCAAAGTGGAGTGTAGCTGTTTCAAACATAATCCATCCTATAAACCCTTTGTGTGCCCAATGGTGACAAGATTGGGTTTTGATATTAAATATTTTTGGCTGGATTATATTTCCTGAGTCGTTCCTGCTCACGGAAAACACATGTAGGCCTACCTGCTACTTGTGTCTGGGTGTTGTTGTGAAAAGCATTTGGACCCCATGAAAAAACAGGTTGGGTACCTTTTGTAATTCTTCTACATTAGTTACTCTGTAATTTTCCTGAGTCTACAAACAGGTTTAAATTATCTCTCCCCATAACGTACATTTGTGTGAAAAAGAATTTCCCTTTGGGGATTATACCTTCCAAAGGCTTTGACATAAGTCTTCAGGTTGACACGACCAGCCAAGTCTGACCAGTTTTTCACAAACCTGGCCAATTGACCAACCAGCCGCGTCATACCACAACGAAGCTGACGAGCAGCAGCATCCTGTTTTAATTATTGCCGTAACCACCAAAGTCCTGCTTTCTGTATTGTTTCTAAAATAGAAAATAAAAATAGACCTAAAAAGTTCTTAATGCAAAGAAAGACACAAGGCACAAAGAAGTTGGAAATAATTGAAGGAACAGATTTGAGTTCAAATATTAAGAACTTTTTTTGTAATGATTTCATTGCTTTTGCAGTGATGAGAGGAGAATGAACTAAGCCTAAATGTTGCAACCAAACATAGGCCAACTTTATAGTTTTGAGGGTAGGTTGGTTTGGTTATTCATGTAGAGAACCGCCTTTTTTCATTTGTGTGTGAAGAATTTTTTGTTGATGTTGTTTTTAAAGCTCAAAGATGCCAATACGCACGACAGAAATAAACAACTGCTTATTTGAATAAAACAGTTTAACTTTTTAAAGTTCCTTTTTGGATGGGGGGCTGTTGTGAGATTATTGTATGGACAATTAGGCCTACTGTGATGCGATAGCCTATAATTCATTAATGGTTATTATTAGCCTGCTTGCTTAATTTCTTTTTAAATACAGAGGTCATTGGTCGTTTTGGAACATTTAAAACATAAAAATAAAGCAGCATTGAAAATTCAGAAAATCAATCTTGTATGGCCTACACTAGCATGCTGTTCTACAAATAACTCATAGTTGAAATAATAAATACAATGTGTTTTCCCTTTAAAATGACTCAATGCATTTATCTAAAGGTCAAAGACAGTAACAGTGTGGCACTTCTGTAAACTTACTGAAACTTGCCTGGTCCATCACATGCATTCATCAGTCTGAGCTGATAGATAGGTTGAGTTGCCACGGTGATGTGGAGTCTAAACTGTTCTAGCTTTACAGAGCACTTCTTTCTGTTCAGCTGCATTTATTTTCGCCACAAGTTCAGTGACGGCTTGCTTCTGCTCATTTACTCTCCTGCTTGCATGCCGTAGTCACGCATGGCCGCATGCAGAGCCACAGAGCCGCACACACACAGACACACACACCAGCTGATAGAGAAACCCTTTGAGACACATGTGAACGTTCCAACCCAGTATCACGCCGAGGCGTGAAATAGAGCCGCCGGTCCACCTCCCTGTGCGTGTCCCTCATAACGCCTTGCCTGACCAGGGCGTGTAGATTACACGCGGCCCCCCGCCCGTCTAAATGAAAGGAGGAATTGCACCAACAGGGGGCGAGATGTTCTCCTAGCATTTAGTGAAATGGTTTCGTAGGTTTCGTAGCCATTTTTAATATATTATCCGAATGGGAAATGCTATATTTTAGGACGGATTCACCATTAAATGTGTTTCTAATTACATTTCTAGCAAGAAATATACCTTTTACTTGCATACTCTTCAGTCAGTGAATGTGTCTGATCTTTAGTTTGATAGTTATTAGGAATATTTTATGGTCTCGCTTGCCGCACGTTTCAATTACGTCAGGTTGCTAGGGACGCTGCTATCGCTAAACAAGCAGCTCACAT
Organism: Ammodytes dubius; assembly: GCA_026122265.1. Lineage (NCBI taxonomy): Eukaryota > Metazoa > Chordata > Actinopteri > Uranoscopiformes > Ammodytidae > Ammodytes > Ammodytes dubius. The sequence goes on from JAOPFK010000666.1 coordinate 2,848, forward strand.
GTTTTCCGCTGTTGTGTTAATAAACTGTTACTTTATGTAACTTTTAATGATATCATCTTATTAGAAACACATATATCTGAGTGCAAGGGTGACGTGTTGTTTAGATTTCTGACAGGTTAGCCTGCAGCATCCACATCCTTCTGTATAGTTTGTTAGCATTAGCCTAGCCCGGCCGAACAGGAAATGGTAGGAAGGAAGAGGAAGCCTGGCCTGCTCGCCTCCGAGCATGGACCTCACGCATGACCTCACCTCAATGGACCTCACGCCTGTTTACATGGCTGGAGGACCACCAACCTGCTACCAACAGGGGGCGACCCATGGGGGCGACCATTGATGTCAATGTCAACATTACAGCAAGAACAAGCAAAGAAAAAGATTAGCATCTTCCGGCATCTTCCGATCTGGTAAGATGAGCATGCGTCAGATGCTGTTTTAATTGATTAATATCTTTGTTTGAAAGGGGTTTTATAAGATTGTCCATTGATGTTGTCATGCTATGTATATTTATGTAGCTGTGAAATAGAAAACAACTAACATTAGACTTAGGATAGAAAACGTAGGATAACGTCAACAAGTTCAACTATAGCCTTTTACTTGATAGCTAACGTTAGCTGAAAGGCTATATTATATATATATTATATATATATATATATATATATATATATATATATTTTTTTTTTAAACATTGTTGTGTACAAAGTCAGTTAGAAATACATATACTGAAGGTTGATAAAACCTAAACAGTATCTTCCCAAATTGTCATTAGTTGTTCTAAAAACAATTATATATCTTGTCAGAGGACAATAAAAAAGCATAATATATAATAATATGAAAGTATGAGCCTTAGGACAACATAGTTTTAATAATCTGTTTACATTATCTAAAAGGCTATCCCTTACAGGAGCATAAAGTGCATATAAAGGTAATTAGGCAACTTCAAAGGAAGGAGAAATACTTTCTAGCATATACATTTAAACAAAAAATAAACACATATATCCACATGAAAATGTAATTATAGTAAAATAGGGAAATAATAAAAATCTAAGCAACATTAGATCATTTTTACAGGTTAATTTTCATTGAGCACTTCTTTTAATATACCAGCGATGATCTCACCGTCTAGCCTATTATCTGAAGGAAATCACATTTGAAAAAAACGTCAAAACATAATAAATATTGATGTCAGTGAGGTTGTAATGTGTTCATTCGAGCAGGTTAAGAGCAAAGGCTCTCTTCCTCGACTTACATTTAAGCTGGTTAAAAAGGAGAAATAAAATACCTGATTTAATCTAATCAAAAGTAGTTGCCTAAGGTGAGGGCTTGTGATCTGCCAGCCAGTGTGTTCCTGGTGTGTGCAACCACATCCGGTGTGGCCCTAACGTTACAGGACCCTTTTATTCTCATCCATCTTTATTCAGTAAAGGTCAAGTCTTAATTATTTTATTGTAAGTGTGATCTATTCGGAAAAGGTCCATTTTAAAAATCGCTATTTGGTTCTAGCCTGTATTTAACCTAAACTATAATGTTTGTACTGTGGGGCTTTTCCTTAACTTAAGGCTTACACATCCCTGACAAAGGTTAATAATCGTGAATGATCATGTTGGCTTAACGATTTACTGATTTTCTGTCAATAATTCAGCTAGGTTAAGTAGATATCAACTGTAATTCTTAAATGAGACTAAACATGGATGGTTGAAGAGAAGGTCCATTAAGCATCATTTTACATTCTCTTTTAACAGTTCTGCATTTCTAACATAAGATTTCCTGGAAGTCTTGTTGCAAGATAAATGATAGTGTTTTAATTTTCCTCTGTTTTACAGATCCCGTCTTTTCCTGCTCTTTAATATCGATAGCTTTTAATTCACAAAAAACAACGGCTCTTTAAGAGCCACCCCCTTCTATAATACATAAACAGATAGACGATAAACACACAAGTATATACTCACTCACTTGGTGATATGCCACTGTTAGACCTTTTTCTAATAATTTCAGCTAGTCTTTAATCTTGTGCTGACAGATAAAGTGGCTCCTAATAATATCACACCATTTCTTTTCAACAGAGCCAAAGTCCATACCATGATTATGACATGCTGACCATACATGCCATTGGGTGGAACAAGCGGAAGCAAGATGGTCTACATCTTGCTTTGTCTTGCAGATATGTCAAGGTATGTGCCAAATTACATGATAAACATCTGGTTTACTGACCATATTAACAAACAACTAATTTTCTGAATGGGCTCTTAATCATAAAAAACATTTTATGATATTTCAAAGTTGACAGTGAGAATGTTGTGCCAAAAGCTGGGTTTTTTGTTGTCTTTCTTTAACTGCAGACTTTGCAAAAGGCTGAGGCTACGTCTCAGAAATTAACCGATTTGTGCAGTGACCTTGACTGCCCTGAGGACATGGTGCACCAGTGGGTAGAAGACGTGAGACAGTGGGCGAAGGGTGGTAAAGTATTTTCTAAACATTTTTCTATGTAGTTTTAGACTTAGACTTAAAGCCACTACGAGTAACTTTGTCCATTGGCGGCCCCTTTCGGGGTTCAACACAACTTTCTTTTCCGGGCCAGTGGATCCGAGTTTTACTGGCCCCTTGTATATTTTCACTGGCCCTGCACACACTTCTTTTTTCTTCTTAATTTAGTGTCAATAGTTATAATACCTTTATTAGAAAAATAACCAAATCTAAAAGGGAATATCTACACTGTAACAGTATAGATATTCCCTTTAGATTTGGTTATTTTTCTTTTAGTTAATTATATGAAATGTTAAGATTGCTCATACACATAATATAAAACCAGGCAAACATTGAATTTGAAGCCTACGACTGGAAGTATGTGGAAGGGGTGGGCCAGTATTTTAAAGTCCAGTAGTTTGATGATTGTTTTTATTCTTGAATTTGGGCAGTTTAATGAATAGTTCACCTGCAGAAGTCATGATCAAACATAGGGAAAAATAAGAGATGAAGGTCTGATCAGTCTTGGTGGTGTGGTAGGCTGTTTTTATTACTTTTTTTATATGCATTAGGGATGTGAATGTGTCGACCGAATGACCGGTTTTCCACTTGCGCTCAAGTTGACTTTAAAAATAGAATAGAAATCCGAAAATCAGGGGGTCATGCCCTTTTTTTAATGGGAGATTTCACGTCTGCTCGTGAGCGCGCTGCAGGATATTCACTTCACATTAGAGTCCGGTGTGGGACCATTTTTTCAAACTATTGATACAAAACAATGCAGTGCAAAATATGCAGCATTAGTTAAACACTCGTCTAAGACTATGACGTTAAATCACCTTAGAAACACACAATGCCTTCGTCCGAGCATAGCAGCGTTTCACCGTGAGATCTCGCCAGTGAGTGAGTGAGCCGCCGCGCAGAAGAACTGTGGTTTGTGGCTAAAATAATAACCGGGGATATTCCCCCCGTTAGCGATTTCAATGGGAAAGACTTCCGCGATCTAATTGTATGTCTCGAGCCTGAAAACACAGAGCCATGTCGGCAGACAAACTGCGCGACTATAGGAACTGTCCGTGATCCGAGTCCCTCCGTTAGTTTCTGTCTACAACCGACACAATCACCAGAGACGCATTCACAGCGGTTAAATAAAGCCTCTCATTTGTATTACCATTACGGCTTTGATGCAAATACTGTAACATTACGGCGGCAGCTAAAGGAAAAGCGCAGTTATCACTTCATTTTCTGCACCTCAACCTCTGCTGTGGGAAGAAAGAAAGAGGGCAAAGTAAGTCGATTGATTTGTCGACTCGCAGGCGGACGGTAGGCAGCTCTGCCAACGGAGCGAGAGTGCACCCGCTAGTTGCTCCGCCTGTCAAAACGCACACGCATCGTTTGTCCACTGGCCTTTCATTAAAAAATATATTTTATATTAGGTTTATTATATTGAGTCTTAAATAAACACTCCTTTCATTACGACTCAACGCGCATTTCGATGAACCATGATGTAGTCTACAAAAAGATAGCCTACTGAACTGTGATTGGCCGTTACTGGCCCAGGTGGGACAGTGACTGGCCAATCAACTTGCCCTGCATATGATTTTACTGGCCCCGGGTTCGACATTGTTTATGTCGAACCCTGCCCTTTGGACAAAAGCGGTAGTATTTTTACGACGCCAGCTGTCGCAAAGCTGTTTTCTAGCGCGTGCCGGGCGTGCGAGAGTCAAATGAATAGGACACAATATAGTGCATGTCCGTGTGTTGAAAGTGTGAGGGCACCGGACTCTTTTCGGCTCCGTGAGAGTGGTTAGACTCTGCATCAAATAATGCCAGTCAGTGCCAAACACACCTGATAGCAATGAGTTGATGCAGCAGGGTCACCTAACTGCTCATGTCTCACAGAGCTGAAAGATTACGTGTCCTCACAGAAAGCGAATGAACGAGAGACGGCAGTTAGTATGGATCACGATGAGGTAATGTGTTTATGTTGTTGTAAATAATGACTATTTCAGATGAATAATGGTAATCTGATGATGGTGATTGGTGAAGCAAAGTACACTTTGTGTTTAGTACCGCTCATTCATTTAGGAGTAAACACTGCAGTCTAGTTTGCTCCGGTTCTCTCCCGTGAATGTTTACACGTTGCTTGGCAACGTCCTCGTCCTGCCCGTCTATCACTCTCCCTTTTAGCTTTTCTTCATTGCATTCTCTTTTTTTTTTCTTTGATGGTTCAGCCCCGTTATCAGTCATTATGACGACAAATAACTGTCTCAAACAAGGCTCCCGCTCCCCTTCCCTCACCTGGAGGGATAGGCTTCTCAAATCACGTTGCTGCGCCACACTGAAATCTGCAACCAATACGGATATGTGACGATAGAGCCTGCACGCGCGAACCGAAAATCTGGGTGTGCGACCAGACCAAAAGCAGTAATAAAAACAATATAAAAACGTCTTTCTTTGCACTGATGGTCTCGTTTGCTGTTAAAGGTAATTTATGATTATCAGAGGAAACATGAGGCTGTTTAAAAGATATTTAAATGTTACTCGTAGCTGCTTTAAGTACTACTGTATAACATAAGTATGAAATATTAAATACAAATGCTACGGAAAAGCTTGTGGTAGAATTGAAATTTGCAATAATATTTTGCCAGATGCTGTTAAACCTTTTACCAGAGGGCAGCAGAAAGAACACTCCATGGTGACAATAGGTGGGTCTTTTCTGGTGTTGTGGGCCCTGGTCAGACAGCATTTGTTCTCAAGTCATGTTATGTAGTCGTTTTTCTAGTTTTCACTTGTTGTAGTAATAATCCTGAGAGGTTGGGTGCATTCACACTTTACAGGTTTGTCTTGATTGCAGTGAACCAGACTTCATTTGTAAGGTTTGTTTTCGTCTGTCCCTGTGTGAAAGACCAAATAAGTGGACGTTGACTTGAACTAAAAGCTGTTACCATAGATTTTGGGCTTTAAATAAATAAACCTAAATGTTAATTTTTTTTTTTACCTAAAATTATTTAAATTTATAATGTCCCTGCTCCACTACAGGCAATTATATTATCCTTGTTTTTACTTCTATCCTTCAAAGAAAGCAAAGAGCCACAGAGTCAAGGCTCGCATGTGTCCTGGAGGAAGAGAGACCAGAGGGGTATACTACAAAGCAAACTCAACAGAGCCCGGCTCTCTTTTTTTGATCTGGTTCAACATAACACATTCCCTCGCTCAGAGCTAACCGGTATCACGAAGGCAGTTATCAACCTCTTATGTTGAACGAGGGTTTCAGCTTCAGGCTCTGTGCGCGTCCCCATGAGAGGGGGCGTTTGACCCGTCATTTGACTCTGCTTCCGCACAGACTGGACTGATCTTGTGCCGCTAACTTTACACAAACGGACTGATTGCGAGCAGCTGACTTCGCTGACTTCACTCAAGAGGAAGAGTTTGTCAGTCTGAATTATCACAGAACAGCAGAAAACAAAGAGCCGAAAAAAACTCTTACTGCAAATAAGGAGAGAGTGGCATGTTGTCAGAAAATTGGGCTACTGAATTGATTAATTTATTTTACAGATCGTTCTCGCAGTGCGTAACGTGACATTATAAAGCAATTAAAGGTTGAACTCGGATTTAAACAGTAGGCCTACACCATTTAGCCTAGTTGATAATCCTACACTTAAGAATCTGATTTGAGTCTGACACTGTCCCCTAATGAATAGCATAGCCTATGTGGAAAATCACGTTAGTTTTGGGCCACATCAAAATTAATACAATTTAGATTTTGATTTCGGCTAATAGCCCTTTATTTGCATCTTATAAATACCATTAAAATAAATAGCCTAGATACAAAACCTGTAGGCTAGTCTGTATTTTCCGGACAAATATGAATCTAGCCTACTGTGAGAAGCTTAACCTGCGAGTCTGCAGCGATGTCCGAACTGTGACAGCTGTCACTTGTCACGTCCCAACTGTAATCGCAACTGATGAAAAGAAAGAAGCCTACAGTGAAATAATGTTGCAACCTGTGATTTTATAGAACGCTTCATTAAGAGCCAGTGTGTGTAGATCGCCAGGTAAAATCATTTGAGGTGAGAGCATAGAGTGGCGCTGCATACGCTATTTTACATTTTCTGCATCAATAACTATACATGTGGCAAAAAGCCGCATCGCGATGTTACAGTTCACTCTAATGTAAGCCTTATGTCACGGCTTCGTTTCGTTCATTAACTTACTGATCAATAAGTTTAAGTTTAGGCTACTGATTTAACTAGTTTACTCAGTGAGAAGTATCGCTCAGACAATATAGTCAGGTCCGCGCCTCCGCGGGATTTCAAAAGGTGTAGTTTCCTTAAAGGGCAGCGCTCTAAGAGCCGAATTTAAACTCAAACTCTGGAACAAAAACTGGTCTGGGCAGGTTAGCCGTGCAGCCTCTGTTACCAAGGTGATCTAGCCAGGTAGAAAGAGAGCCACCTTTCGTGATACTGAAAACTCTGGCTTTAGACCGCTTTAGACTCAACAGACCTCGCTCAGCCCTTAATCTCGCTTCGTAGTATACCCCTCAGGATGGGAACATCGATCCCCCAAATTATTAGGAAATATCGATCTGGTCAGAAAAATAAAATGGTTTTACTGTTCACAATTTTCAATGCATTCAGTCACTAATAATTTTTCCTCCATGTTTTGTGTTTTCAGTTAAGCCCCAGGGAGCTTCCAGAAGTGGACAAGCCACAGGCGACGGAGATTTCTCAGGAGGTCCCTAGTCTTGGTATGCATATTTAATTGTGAAATCTTTTATACAGTCAACCTTAGCCACACATTAAATATTGTTTTTTTTATTAATAGATCAGTGTAACTGACTCCTTTTTCCCCATATAAGATATAAGTCATGCTGGTCAGGTGTTTGGAATAGGAGAAATCAATCGCCGTGAAGTAAATGACCCAGCATTGTCAGTATCTGAGAAAGAGGACCTCCAGAACCACAGTGTTCCACAAATACCTCATTTATATTACGGGACGCATGTACATGAAGTGTGGGGTGCTGATGCTGTTAAGGTTAAGCCCAGTTTCAAAACGTTGCAGTCTAGCTAGTTTCAAGTTGTTCCGTCGCGAATATTTGGTGTAAACTGGCCTTAGATTGCCTGATGTCAAAATCACTTTTTGTCAAAATCAGTGAATATCTCCTCAAGATCTGCTAACTATCAGTACTGTGTGCACTGAAAAGAAAAACAAACTTCTGTTAATACACAGCCTAGGCTCTGTAAACTGGTATGTAAACAAAGGGGCCACCGTAGCTAGCAACATGCCGGTTTACATAACCTAGGCTGTGTATTAACTCCTGATTTTTCGCTGATTTTGGCAACAAGCATTCTCCAGAATCTCTGAGTCCACCAGTAAAGCATGTTAAGTCTGATTGTTTATTAAAAGCTGAATAGTAATACATTTTTCTATCTTTTTTCCTAAACTTTTTATTTTAGCTACTTCCAGAGAGCTGGCAGAAGAGGGACATAAAGGACTGCACTGCTGTGTTTTACAGAAGAAACACATTCTACAGAGGAAACTGGGCACAGTGACCAGCACCTACACCCTTGTTGTCACAGATCCTTCCTTTCTCTTGTTGGCTTAAGATATCGACAATTGTGAAGAGAGCGAACTGTGGCTCAGTTGGTAGAGCGGGTCGGCTGATGATCAAAGGGTTGGAGGTTCGATCCCCGCCCTGCCACCTGTGTCATAGTTGTTGTGTCCTTGGGCAAGACACTTCACCCACCTTGCCTTGTGTGAATGTCGATAGTTAGCCTGTTATCGGTTTATGAATGTGTGTGTGAATGGTAACGTGGGAAAGGAAAACAGGTCTCCCTTGCAAAAGAGTCTTCCGTCTCAATGGGAGGAAAAATTGTAAAAAGATGAACCGGAGGGCTGATGGCTTAGAAATACTTTGTGTTTTCTCTTTATTAGTATTAGTTGGGTTTAGGAAAAGGAAGTCCTAGATCCGACAGTCCAATGCTTGGCTCCATCTTTTCTTTTCTTTTAACCAGTCCTCTAGACACTTGTAGTTTTGAGTTTGTTTAATAAATTGTATTGTGTTATTTAATAAAACTTAAATTTGGTTTCTGTGTCTTTAATCTTATATGTTGCTGGTCACTAAGCACCAGCCAAACAGTGTTTTGGGGAGGTAACAGGCATGTAATCACTGTAGAACAGAAACAGATGGTATTGCTAACTTTCATACTTTATGTGTTGCAAATGGACAAGTAGATGTAAAATCTATTTAAGACATTACTATTATTATAATAAGCAGTGTGGTTGTCTCTAACATAGCAACATTTGCTCAAAGTTGTATTTTATCTGGTGAAATGTATCCTTGGCATGAAAACATAACCTACATGTCAGTAGGCATAACCCACTTGCAGCTATACTCAATGCTTTAAACTCAATTTATGCTGAAATAATATACAATTGTTAATTTATCGAATATTAAGTCATGGCAGCATTAGGCTTATCACGTGTCTCATTTACAACTTACAAACAAAATTATTCAGAGACCACTCAAATTCTCCATGACTTCCAATTTGTTTTGATAAATGAAAGTGGACCGGTGGATGAGAGGGAGAACGAGGATGAAGAGAAAAAGATGCAGAGAGAGACTTTCCATGAATTAGAATTATGTAGAGATGCTGATTTGACTAATTTTCATTTGTCTCCATTGTGTTGTTATGGACGCTGAAAGTACATTCACGTTATTTTTATTTCCAACTCAAACAGGAACATTTCCTAACTCTAAACGTAACTTTAGGGCAACAGTTGTCCTTCAATACCGAGAATAGATTTCATTCTTATTTATTGTTTACTTTTGACAAGGAAGAAGTGGTAGACACACAACAATAAATGACAGTGGGATTCCTCCGCTGTACTACCAAGGGGCATGTGGACGACTTCGGTGAGGCGGGCCATCAGGCGACTTCCGCCGGGCATAGTTGTGGCGGAACTAGCGCGTTCGGCAACGGTTTTAACACTTTTGCCCAAAATATCTTAAATAGACAACATAGCAACCTTTTTTTTAAGTGAGATGAAATGGCTTTAATGTTATAATGAGATCGGCTTCCCTAAATATGTCATATAAGATCAAATAAATCTATTTTATCGCAACCCTAATTTGCAAACAACCAGAACTACTGACCCAAATACCCCATTTGTACAATACCAGCCAATATGTCACAAACAAACTATTATTTGTAATGTAGATCTTATATAGCAGTGTATCAACAAGTTCGGCAGTTCCCTACAGTTTATGTCTGTAACAGATAAGTTATATATTTAGTACACAAATATTTCACCCCAACCCTAGCTCGAAAACGAGAAAAACTACAACTATGGCTAACTACAGTATTTGAGTGCATGACGCATCGCTGGGAAATGTAGTTTTATAAAAAGATTTAATTTTTTTCATTAATTGGAACTTGAATTATTCTAAATTGAGAGTACTGTGAGGTGTTTCATGTGATGCTTCACACATTTATGTAATCAGATTTAAAATATCTTATAATTAAATGGTTGAAATGTTATATAAACTATAAATTACCCAAATGTTATATTGCCCCTAGGTGTGTATTATATCACATTATAGCCTAGGCCTGGACATTTCCATAACTGTTAGTTCCATGTCTGTACGACCTTTTGAAGCTGAATTATGAGCCTTCAAGCATGCACTAAGGTCAAGGTTCAAAGGTCAGTATTTCTGAGTAGGAGCCCAGTAGAATCCTCACACTGACATAATGTTACATTGTAGGTCGAGACCTTTCCAACGATATATTTTGTTTACCTCTAAGACAAAGATTTAAAATTTCTCATTTCATGGACACAGCATATCAAGCCTATTGAAGTCTACGCTTCAGACAGTGTCTGTGTGTGTCCATGAAATGTGAAATATTTTCAATATATAGAGATGGTAAATGAGAGACAGAGTTGATAGATAGATATATAGAGATGATAGATAGATTGATTATTCTGTCCCCTGTCAGATTATCACCCTCAAAGTGGGATGGCTTGTCAGATATTGAAAATTGTATGAGAAAATTAAAAATGTGTTTTACAGTTTTAACAAAATGCAGCCTACAGTTGGAAAGGCCTCGACCTGGAGAGTAATATGTCACTATGAATAGTCTACCTTTAGCCTACATGTTTCCTGTTTTGAAATACGGAGGAGAAGGGGAGGATGTGGCCCTTTTTTAACCCACTGCCCATGTTTAAGGGAATGATGTCTACTGTCTCATTTTGCTTTATTTGTATTTATATATTTTAAGATTTTACATTGGAGGGACAAATAAACAAATGAGACATATTGCTGCAGACTATTGTAGCTGGAAAAATGCAAAGAGCTCACGCTTTTCTTATTTCTTAAAATAAGCCCTCATATAGCCTACTTTATTTTATAGGCCCTACTTGTGGATTTTGTGACATGATGGGAATATGATTTAAGGGAATCTCAATGTGTGAAGTGAAGGTGTTTGTCTAATTTTGTTTTCATTGCATGCTTAGGCCTTAACCTGTCCTTTGCTGCAGGTAAAGAGGACATCCATGATGTAAATGAACACATAGGCCTATAATTTATTTTTAAATTCCTCTTTAATTCTTCTGTTTCATCATTGTTGTCTGTACATTAGGCCTAAATGTATCGTATGCCCTTAGTTACAATTCAGTTAAGTGCTATATTAACTAAGTGTATTATTATTTAATAGGCTACACACAGACAAATAGACGAGATGGCACAGGGGATATGGGGATATTGGTGGCATTACGATCAACCTATCGTTTTGTAGAGTTGTAGAGGAAACGTTCCTGTTTTTGTGAGAAATGTTAAGTATATCAATAACAAAATCTCATCATGGGAATTCACTTCCGGTCTACGCATTTGCAGTTCAGCACCACAATTACCTCACTCTGCAAGTGACGTAATTAACTTTATTTTTTAATAATAAACAAATTCATCGTCTAAATTATTGAGTTAATTAAGTCAAAGTGAAGTTTAATATTAACAATATTGGTTGATTTAAATAAATGGGGGAAGAAAAATTAAGTGACTACTGAAAGGTTCAAGGTCTATACCAGACTTGGATGTTTGTACTTGTGTACTATTACATCTACATTGTAGACAGAAAGCATGTGAACTAAATGGCAATAACTGGTTCATCGCTCCCTTTGGCATTGACTTACCTTGTCGTAGGTTTTTCATTCCACAGCCCAGGCAGAAAATGTCAGATCATTCAATTATGATGATGATACCAGAATATATTTCACATAGTTATTTTTGTAAGCAAGGAGTATGCTTCTTTTTCCCCGGTTGTTGACTTAAAACCTTTAACTTATTAAAAGCGAACATCAACATGGAAATTGACAGGGTGGAAAATGCGTCCGGCCGACGTTCTCTAATGGGATTGAAACTGAAAGTGTTCTTCGCACCATGTACACTATTCTTTTCCAGTAGGCCAAAGTGGCTGGATAATTTAACAACCAACTGTGTGATAAACGTATATTAATTAAACAAAAATATCCAAACTTATTAAATTCAATTAATGCATGTTGGGGCTAATGGTGACTCAATAACTACTAACCCCTCTCTTTGGCATCATCTTACATTGGTGTCATTCCACCAAGCATAATACATTTAGATCATGTGCCTGTACATGAAGATGAGTGTTAAGACAGGGAACAAATTGGTTTGCAGCAAGAGCAGGGTGCAAAATGAAGTAGACTGATGTATTTAACACTTAGTAAAATGTCTTGTAGTAAGAATTATATAAATAATAGGTGGCTTAATCTAAATATTCCAATAGAAAATAAAATCACTAAATGCTTGTGTTTTTGCAAAAGTGCACCCATTTAGTACTTCAATTGACCAATGTGTAGACAATCATAAAAATCAAGTGTATAGGAACAGTACCAGAAAAAGTAAAGACGTATTTCAAAGTTAGTTATTTCCCAAAGGTTTTAGAATGTAGTTACATAAAAGAATGAACTCAATTCAATCAATTCAATTATCTTTATGTAGCACAACATCAAAACAGAAATCAAATAGAGGATGTCCAGAACAAACTCTTAAATGTACAGACAACAAAAAGGAACAACTACACCAACAAGGAACGACTGATGGAGCCTCTGGTCGGGTGGTCATCCGTCTAAACTGGCTGGGTCTAGAGAAAGAGACAGGGTTAGAGGCACAGCAAGAGAGGGAGAGAGGGAGACACTAATAATATTAGTAATTGACTAATAATAGCACCCAAAGCCACTGCTTTGCGTCAAGGATGCTCTGGTACATTGAGAGGGAGACACAGGAACAATAACAAAACAAACAGTAACAATAACATAAGTAATTGACTAATAGTAGCACCCACAACCGTGCTACTATAAGTAGCACCCCCACCGTATTTACTGTTAAAGTGCTCTGAATCATTCTTAGTCCCCTCACCTGAGACCGCTTTGCCTTGGGAGACCAGGAGCACTAGGCTCCAGACACACAAACCTCTCCACCATGATAAGGTGATGGTTCCCAGAGAGGAAGACCAGAGGGTGAAAATGAAGCATGTCTGACTTTAAGGTAATAACCTAAAGTTTAAAGTGTTTCTGTTGGGGAGACACAGGAGTAAATAATCAAGTCTGAGACACGTACAGTCTAGACAGGGGGTTGGATATGGTCTGGCTAATTAAGTTGGTGATGAGTCTGAAGCACCCATGTCCTGAGTTAAAGAACGCACAGCTGCAGCGTGACAAATACGAGGTTGCTCCTCTGATAGTCTAATGGCGCTTTTCCACTGCATGGTATCAGCTCAACTGGCATTTTTGGCGTTTTTACCGCAAAAACATGGTACCTGGTCCCTAGTAGTGGCTTGTTTTTTGGTATCACCTCGCCCTAGGATCCAAGCGAGCTGAGCCGATGCTAAAAGGTGACGTCGGCAGACTGCCAGCCACTGATTGGCCAGAGACTACCAGCTTAATTCTGTTATATTTACTCCCAAACTCTTCGGGACTTTTCGAGTGTATTTTGTCTCGTCACATGTAGGCTTCTCAGGCTCTCTTTAATTTGATTTGCATCACAGATCCGAAAAAACGTAATGAAATGTCCATATATTCGCTAAGCTCACCCAGTTGTGTTGGTTGTTGGGGATGTTACTTTAAACATACTGTACACGACACGAGAGGTGAGACATGTAGGGCAGATAGCCTATAGTAGCCAGCTGGGACAGAAATGATAGCGAGTGATTACATTACAAGCCTCGGACTGCACTGATTGCCTAAATAAAATATTCAGGCTGAGATATGGCTTGCATTTGCAAACACGTATCCTGAAACAAGCGCAAAACATCCAACTTTATGATGCCCGTATTAACGTGCATAGGGATGTACGTGACGCATCCCGGATTCCCAACAGCTGACTGAGTGGCCGAGTCACACATCGGGACACCAATCCTCCCTTTTAATGGCCCGTCGCAATATTCTTCTGCTTCTTTTAGCAAACAGATACAAGGGTATGGTATGGCTTTAATTTGACATACCTTGTTAACTCCTTAATCTGGCATTGTAGCCAATCCATTTGGTGTTAGTTGATCAAAACAGCAATATAAAATACATTACCACACTGGATGTTGTTAATAAATGTGTTCCTCTGGCTCCCAGGAGTTTTTCTACCTCATCCCACTGTGAGACAAACAGAAAGACATCATTAGGATAATATTGATATTAAGGGGCACTTTACACGGCCACGCAAAACGGTGCATACGCAGAAAAATTTCTGCGGTTGCACTATATCATTTACAGGAAAACAGCAAACGCAAACGCAAACGCAGGCATGAACCGCAGATTTTTGAGATCACCTCCGAGGGAGGATTTTTTGGAAAACTTAACGGTTTTGGTTTCCTGTAAACACCGAAACCATTTCCCCTGATAACGCTGACGTTACGGCTCCACCCTCACACATGCGCATTGCGTTTGGATATAAATAGGCATGCGCCGTCTTTGTAGGTCCACGTGCGCCAGTTGGAAAACAACAACATCAATGGCGGATCACCGAGCTGTATTCATTGTGCTCATGGACGTTGTGCTGTTGCTGATGCATTTGTTATCGTGCCACCAATCGCTCCTACAAGCAAATAGGGAAAGAGTTGTGCTCTGCCTGTTTTTCTAGCTAAATAAACGTGTGTCACTTATATATGCCAGGGACACGGCTCTCTCTACATTAAAAAACACTATCAGCGTGCAGCGGTTAAGTTAGGCTACTGTTCAACAAAAGGAGCATTAAGGCTACGGCTTCACAGTAAAAGCATTTCACTGGCTAAACATTCATAGCATTTCGCTGGACACACGTGAGTTGACTTTTATTCTGAAGTACGCCTAACAGGAAGGTATCCGATCACGAAGCCCCTTCACTATCAGCAAGTCTGCTGTTTTTCCGAGTTCAAATAAGCTTGTCTTCTACAATACTTGTAACCCCAAGCTTACACCAACCGCTTTATGAACGTTAGTGGCATTAATTTTCGGTTACAGTAAGGTTTTATGCATCAAATTGTACCGGAAGAGCTATCTACTAGGCTGTGTCACCGCTGACTATTGGCTTGGCATGGCTGCTACTTCAGCGATTTCGTCCCGTTTCCTCTGAAAACTTTGTGTACGGGTGAAGATGTCAGATAAATTGTGTCTGAACGGGTTTTTTTTTTTTAAACCAAAAACGGGAAAACGTGAGTTTTCACCGTGTAAAGTGCCCCTAAGTGTTTGGGACAAATAGCACTATGGTGGCAGAACCTCTCACAATGATACATGGAATCTTCAGTCATGTATGTAATTAGTCTTGTTTTTCATAATCCTAGATTTGAATGATCAGTGTCAGTTAGAACATGTTATCCACATACTATAATTTGTATATATTATATACTTTTAATTGCATGAGAACATGCATTCCCCTGCCTATTTTTTGGATGGAACAAAGACTAACTCAGAGTAACTGAGTTACCTAGAAAAGCATGATAAAAGTGCAAAATGGCATACAACGTTTTGAACAAATTGGAAACATTATATTGCTATTGCAGAGAGGGTAATTATAGTTGTGTGATATTTAAATGATATCCAATGCACTACACTGACCAAACGCCTTACTGTCAGTTTTTCCCAAGCCAAAGTAAATTAAAATTCAGAAAACACTCACCGTCCAGGCAGGATGCCACTGCACTAAGACCTCGGCACAGCCCCTAGCGGCGAGAGGAAAAAAGAAGATTAAATGAATCGCTCTCCCCCCTGAGATTTTTTTTGTCAAAATGAATGCTAAATGTAAATTACCAAACATGAGCCTGTGTCAAAAGCAAAACAAACTCAAAGTTTATCTCTGAACTCTAAGTTGACAAACCCAGAAATGTGGAAGTCAATAGAAACTTGTGAGTTTTCAGTTGTCGGAAATTTAGAGGAGCACCTGAACGTAGCATGAGTGACGCGCTGTGCATGGCAAAACACACCCTCAGCATGTAAACATCAACACCAATCACTAATATAAGCAAGTTTGAGGGATAAAGACAGTCAACAGAAAAATTATGTCTGCAAGCTTTGCTTCACACTTTCACCTCCGCAGATGGAAACAAACACTACTGATATGATACTAATGCCTCGTTTCCACCGAGTAGAGCGGATCGGAGCGGAGCGGTTCGGTCCGGGTAGTTTGGCTTTTCATTTGCCTAAAGTTGGGTAGGGTACGGTTTAAGCGCACCTAACCGCTCTGAGCCGCTCCTAATCTCAGTACTCCTCCATAGGGGTACTTGCCGCCTGAAAGGGTGTCGAAAAGGCGGAGCTACACACTGCCGTCATTTGATTGGTCGAAAGAATCATTTACGTCATGTGTAGTCATCTCGGCAAGAGTGATGAGAGTCTTGTGTTTTGGCGAAAATGTGAGCACAGCTCTGTTTATTGTGTGGTGTTTTTCCTCGTCAATAAATGTATCAGTTGGTTACACTGTGTCCCACTGCTAGTCACGTAGCTGCCGCAGCCAGCACTGTTCGCTCACTGTTTCTATGAGTTGCACCGAGCCGTCTCTGTGTGTTTACGCGATAGATAGTAGTAAATAATTGATGGGGGCGGGACCTGATAAGCCTTTGGCTTCTTCCGTCTCCCTTCGGACAACACAAAGTATGATGTATGAATATTTGCAAGAGAAAATTGTGTATTGTGTGGAATTGTCCGAAAGAATAATAAATAAATAAATAAATAAATAGCCTACACGCTCACAACAAGTGGCTGGTTTGACCAAGCAAAAACGAGAGACCGCTGGCTTGACCACAGTTGGTCGAAAGAATCATTTCCACCGTGTGTAGTCACCTCGGCTCGAGGGAAGAGAGTCTTGTGTTTTGGCGAAAAAAATGTGAGCGCGGCACTGTTTGTTGTGTGGTGTTTTTCCTCGTCATTAAATGAATTAGTTGGCTACACTGTGTCCCACTGCTACGATGTCACGTAGCTGCCGCAGCCAGCACTGTTCGCTCACTGTCTCTATCAGTTGCACCGAGCCGTCTCTGTGCTCACAACAACACGGGGGAATAAATAAAGAAGCGACTACCACAGTTGTTCCACAGCCCGATAGTTTGACCCACATTCTGGCGGCGGCTATCGCAGTCCAGCCTAAACCCCGCCCTACCAGTAAGGGTAGGGTCGGCTGTGGAAACACCACCGAGATTCTTAAAAGTGAGCTGTCCCGCTCTGAGCCGCTCCGATCCGACCCGCTCTACTCGGTGGAAACGAGGCATTATATGAGCAGCTTCCCAGCTTCACTGTCTGCAGGAGACTGAGCAGGAAAACAGACCATCAGTAAGAAACAGTTAACAAGCCGATCATACTTGTTCAACAGGGATGTGGAGACGTACATTACAAAAGATTTTGCAGTCCCTTTCTGTCGTTAGAGATGCAGGCTTTTGTCACCTAATGATAACGCTAGATGTGTGTTACACTGTGCCATCTCGCACATTTTAATGCACCTAAGTGTCCCGACCTTTATGAAACGACGAGCAAAAACATTGAAGACAAACTGGCTAAAGCACATAGCCTAGCACTGCAGATAGTTGGACCCCCCATGTAGAAAAGCCCCAAAGTCAATGTTACTGTCATTATGCTTAGAGCTTTATTGTATTGCCTTAACTGTAGATGATGTGTTGTTCAGCGATAATGTTATGATCACTATCAGTGTGGAGGGACGTCAGTCAGCTGAGCGTATGTATAAAGAATTTGCTTTTTCCTTTATCTCTCACCAAGTAACCCACATTTTTCCACTGTAACACAGAAAATAAAAAATTGTTCAGTTGTTTTGTTTATGTCGATAAGCTTTAGACATATCACAGCACACAGTAGGACTCTATTAGCCATTTCCAATAGTTGCATTACAGTGAATTTACATTTTGTCACAGTAGGTAAATGGTAGTCAGTTTTAATGAAGAGTAGAAAAGGGCGAGAGGGCACATCAACATTTTTCTTAATGAAAGTGGTATAAAGCTTTAATGATCCTTGAACTCCGATAGATAACGTTTTTAAGAACACAAAGTAAATGTCTTGTGTTTTTGTACACACCATACACTAAACTCTTACACATTTTGGAAATTTTTTCAGTTAAGGTACTGCTCCCTCGGTCATTTCTTGAGACTTTACTATTTCAGAAAAAATACTTTGAAACATCATTTATATTATATATTATATTTTCCTCAGGGAAGTATAATAAAGCTTAACAATGTTTTTGCAAATGGCCTACAAAAATTTTGAAATAAAAATTGTGTGGCGATCATCTGGAGAATACAAATACTGGCTACACTTTTATCCTTTTTATACCTAGAAGCCTGTTCTGGGGCTCTGCCGCAAATTCATAATACTTTTTTTCCACTACAATAATGTATTTGAAATTTTGAGTGCACTGAGCCTATAAGTACTCTATGTAAGTGTACTTAAGAAAGAACCTGATTTCGGACTAAGGATGTGAACAATGTGACGATTCTCGACTCGTGCTCAAGACGACTAAAAATAGAAATCGGTAAATCGGGGGTTTTACTTTATTAGATTTTTTGGGGACATGGGAGACGTACGTGATGCGAGTTCACGTGTGGTCGCGAGCGCGCATTAAATGTCCGCTGTGGGTCAACAGTGCAGTGCAACATATGCAGCATAAAGTTATAGCATTCGTCTATGACCGTGATGTTAAATCACATTCACACAAAGCCTCCGCCCGAGCAAAGCAGCGAGTGGAACGCTGTGACGGTCACCAAATCACCGGGAGACCTCGCCAGTGTGAGTGAGTGAGCCGCCGTGCAGAAAAACTCTTTGGTTTGACGGCTACAATTATAGTCGGGGATATTCTGCCCGTTGTAGTTGTCTAGGGGCACGGCTTCCGCGATCTGTTTGTATGTCTGGAGCCCGAATACACAGAGCCATGTCAGCAAACTGACTGCGCAAATGAAGGGACTGTACAGAGAGCCGCCTCCCTCCGTTAATTTCTGTTTTCAGCCGAATAAGTTACATTCACCTCCGACT
This sequence comes from Ammodytes dubius, assembly GCA_026122265.1. Taxonomy (NCBI): domain Eukaryota; kingdom Metazoa; phylum Chordata; class Actinopteri; order Uranoscopiformes; family Ammodytidae; genus Ammodytes; species Ammodytes dubius. The sequence goes on from JAOPFK010000666.1 coordinate 21,820, forward strand.
CATGGACAGCGTTTAGTTAAAGCATATAATTTTTATTATCAAAAAGGCTTTGATGCAAATTCTGAAGTCTGAACACACACAGCGGCAGCAGTGTTGTTTTAAGGAAAGCGCAGTTTATCAGCACCACAACTACGTGGTGCTGCCGCAAAAAAATAGGCACACTTTTTTATCTGGCACAGTAAATAGATCGATTTGTCGATTCATGCCTCCGACAAGTCGACTCACAAATAATGAGTCATTTAAAATCCCTATTTCGGACACAGCAAATGTTTGACGTGTATAATGACATGTATTAGTGACCACATATTGAGCACCTTTGTAGCAGTTATAAACTACTTTAAGCTTTAAAATGTACCTGTAATCTGTAAATGGCATGCACTTGTTCGCTGGTGACATGCTACACATGACAGGCCATACATACCAGAGCTTGCATGGCTCCCACTGCACTTGCTTCATCTTCTGCCCTGAAAAATAGAGAACTGTTTGGGTTACGATTCTCTGGATGGCATAAAATGTAGCCCATTGCATTGAATTGAATTGAATATTTTACAACAGTTACAAAATACAGCCCCTATCAACTGTTAAGCACTACAAAAGGTGGAGTCAGCGATCCCAGATTAAGCTTGTTATTTTAATTGATCACCAAAACAACAAGAAACCCTTGACTAGGGGCAATCGTACGGGCACCTTCAGTGTGCAGTGTGGCCGCTCTAATCTGTTACTAAAAAAAAGGTAGATGCAGGATGTGTGTTACGGGCCTAATACCTGTTCAATAGCATAGTTGTTACTGCCATCACTGACGCCGTCCGTAGCTGAATGGTTAGATAAGTGTTAGCAGACTTTGTCCCAATCCCTTTGTTTAGATGCCCGTTCACAGAGCCTTAGCTACGTAAAAACACTGGGCTTTTTTTCAGCACAGACTCTTTACAAAATGTTGTTTTTCATGTATAAACATTTGCCTGGCTCACACCGAATACCTTGAACGTGCAATTAAAATCTAAATCTATCGGCACAATCATATCAAAACTAGCTCAGACATGCCTCTTTTTGGCAAATATATGTGGGGGGGATGTTTGAGTGGGATTTTTTACCTTAATAACTTTGCATTTGGCTACCCTCTTCACAGGGTAAAACCCCTTTCTCCCTGTCATGTGTTGACATTCTGAAAAGGAAAGTTAATTCATTAAATATTGAATCCAAAAATTAAATCGTCTGATTTTTTCTAACAGTGTAACTGTAAACAATTGTTTTTATACATTTGACACATGATGCAAACTTAAAAGGTCACAGCCAATTTTAGATGTAAAAACAGACTTCAATACATCAATAAAAGTAGTAGACAAATGTTTGTATTTCTACACATTTACGCACAATTCCTTTTCCTTGGCACCCGTGGACTAGGACCAGGGTAGTCATGTTCCACACCATCATCTGTCAATTACAGGAACACACTCAAACTAGTCAATCCATCTACACCTCAGCAATTGATATTTTAACACAGTTTCTAATATAGACCAGTTTTTGATTGAATGCAGCTAATGATTGACACTTGTTACAACTATGATGTATTTTGAAATTGTATGGTCAGTATCGGTAAGAAAAAAACTGTTGTCTTTGCTCTAAGTTTTATGCCAAGCTACAAAAATACACAAACAATCTGTGTCCTAAATAAAGGAATTCAGGCATGGTTATAGGTACAGAAAATAGTTTAATTGCCTTTACACTAAGAAATCATTTTAATTTACTATATTGACTTTTAGTAGGTAGAATCACACCTATATTATTCCATTCAGCCTGCACTGGCTGGAGGAAAAGTCCCAAAGTGTCCTGAAATTCACACATGAGCACTTATCACAGTAATAAGTCGTCTCTAAGCTCGATTAAATCAGGTATTTTATTTCTCCTTTTTAACCAGCTTAAATTTAAGTAGAGGAAGAGAGCCTTTGCTCTTAACCTGCTCGAATGAACACATTACAACCTCACTGACATCAATATTTATTATGTTTTGACGTTTTTTTCAAATGTGATTTCCTTCAGATAATAGGCTAGACGGTGAGATCATCGCTGGTATATTAAAAGAAGTGCTCAATGAAAATTAACCTGTAAAAATGATCTAATGTTGCTTAGATTTTTATTATTTCCCTATTTTACTATAATTACATTTTCATGTGGATATATGTGTTTATTTTTTGTTTAAATGTATATGCTAGAAAGTATTTCTCCTTCCTTTGAAGTTGCCTAATTACCTTTATATGCACTTTATGCTCCTGTAAGGGATAGCCTTTTAGATAATGTAAACAGATTATTAAAACTATGTTGTCCTAAGGCTCATACTTTCATATTATTATATATTATGCTTTTTTATTGTCCTCTGACAAGATATATAATTGTTTTTTAGAACAACTAATGACAATTTAGGAAGATACTGTTTAGGTTTTATCAACCTTCAGTATATGTATTTCTAACTGACTTTGTACACAACAATGTTTAAAAAATATATATATATATATATATATATATATATATATATATATATATATATATATATATATAGCCTTTCAGCTAACGTTAGCTATCAAGTAAAAGGCTATAGTTGAACTTGTTGACGTTATCCTACGTTTTCTATCCTAAGTCTAATGTTAGTTGTTTTCTATTTCACAGCTACATAAATATACATAGCATGACAACATCAATGGACAATCTTATAAAACCCCTTTCAAACAAAGATATTAATCAATTAAAACAGCATCTGACGCATGCTCATCTTACCAGATCGGAAGATGCCGGAAGATGCTAATCTTTTTCTTTGCTTGTTCTTGCTGTAATGTTGACATTGACATCAATGGTCGCCCCCATGGGTCGCCCCCTGTTGGTAGCAGGTTGGTGGTCCTCCAGCCATGTAAACAGGCGTGAGGTCCATTGAGGTGAGGTCATGCGTGAGGTCCATGCTCGGAGGCGAGCAGGCCAGGCTTCCTCTTCCTTCCTACCATTTCCTGTTCGGCCGGGCTAGGCTAATGCTAACAACTATACAGAAGGATGTGGATGCTGCAGGCTAACCTGTCAGAAATCTAAACAACACGTCACCCTTGCACTCAGATATATGTGTTTCTAATAAGATGATATCATTAAAAGTTACATAAAGTAACAGTTTATTAACACAACAGCGGAAAACATGTGAGCTGCTTGTTTAGCGATAGCAGCGTCCCTAGCAACCTGACGTAATTGAAACGTGCGGCAAGCGAGACCATAAAATATTCCTAATAACTATCAAACTAAAGATCAGACACATTCACTGACTGAAGAGTATGCAAGTAAAAGGTATATTTCTTGCTAGAAATGTAATTAGAAACACATTTAATGGTGAATCCGTCCTAAAATATAGCATTTCCCATTCGGATAATATATTAAAAATGGCTACGAAACCTACGAAACCATTTCACTAAATGCTAGGAGAACATCTCGCCCCCTGTTGGTGCAATTCCTCCTTTCATTTAGACGGGCGGGGGGCCGCGTGTAATCTACACGCCCTGGTCAGGCAAGGCGTTATGAGGGACACGCACAGGGAGGTGGACCGGCGGCTCTATTTCACGCCTCGGCGTGATACTGGGTTGGAACATTCATATACCGCAAATCGCGGCCCTTCGCGAAGTTTTGACCATGGGAAGAGGTGCATTTACCTTTGTCAGATTTTTAACTTAAAAAAAATAATAATAATATATTTTTTACAACACAGTCAGGCGAGCTACTGAAAACCTGCCCGCGAGCTACCGGTAGCTCGCAATCGACCTGTTGGAGACCCCTACCCCAGACCTTTCTCAATCATTTTTCATCATTACAGCAATTTTCCTTGTGATACTGTGGTAATCTCCCTTAAAAGTCTGAGTGGGCTTAGGGAGTAGGACTTGTTGTCAAATCCTATTTATAGTCAAGTTTGATCACCCTCTTTTGAAGTACCTTCATGTCTTGACTGGGAAAGGTTGCTCATCGAAGCATTTCGCAGTAAAAAGGGCAAACTGTAATATTCAGTAGACCAAAAGTTTGTTTCCTCATGATTTAGAAGGGCTGCAGACTATTTCTTAAGAAAAAAATAATAATTGGCGCCATTCACACGCTATTGTTATTCTGGGTGTTACATTGTTTTACAGTAGGTGACACTTGACTTCATAGTACCGCCCCTTCCCGGCATCAGGCCCCTGTTTACATCCTCTTCACCTCCAGCTGCAGACAGGAAACCGTCACAGCAAAGGCATTTCATTATGAGGCTTCCTGTGTTGAGGGGACGTTGCCATGTTGAGACCATAGATAGTATAGATGATGGTTGAGACGAGCAGAGACACACAGACCAAACGGGAACTCAAAGGTTATCATGTAGCAGTGACCAGGCTTGGTTTGTCACTCAGCAGCTATTCCAAAAATGTGCCTCCAGTAATATGATGCTTGTTTTTAGGGGAAGGAAATTAAACGACAGACACTTTTAGTAATCAGACATTTTGTAAAATTAGATTAGATTTTAATCAAGTGTAATGTTTGTCTCCCAACTTTTTTGGTTTTGTGTATCTTGACAACAATATCTGAAGCTCATTTCTTGACTGCCTCTTGACAATGGGAACATTTGGGTGGGTTATTTGGCTTTATTTTCATTTTATAAAAAAGCATAACCCTCCCCTGAGTTATAGTATCATCATCAGTGACTGAAAGCACAACGTTATGACTTGTGTCTCAACATCCATTGGACTGACTAATATGGCATTTGGTGCAGACTTTTGTGCCCTCACCAGGACGACATGCCATTTGTTTAGGAGATTCCTTAATGACCATCTGTAGCCATCATGTGTAACTATCAATTCATCCAATACTTTTGTTCGTGTCCAAATTCCTGCAAAACGTTTGACATTCACATAGCTATAGTTTGTGTTTGGTGCTAAGTAGCATAAGTTAGCATGCTTTTAGCATGCACACCGGAACATATGCAGAGAGCCCTACTTTCAAAAGTCACAAGACTATGTGACGCTGTGTGTCATAGTCGATTGTGACGTGCAAAATCCCAACATGGATTTCAGTCACCACCCACGCTCTGGGGTGAAGTTGTATATGGTGTGTGTGTGTGTGTGTGTGTGTGTGTGTGTGTGTGTGTGTGTGTGTGTGTCTAACCTCCTCCTAATCCTCTCTGTGACAGCCGCCCTACTAATTCCTGTGCCACATCGGTGCCCTAACATTACCCTGCGCTGTGAACCGAGCTACCTCTTCTTTCCCTGTTTTTTTTTTTTTTTCCTGTTAGCCCGCTGGTAGTGTGAGATTCTCAGACTCGATTTTTGTTTTGAGAGCTACACTATTACGCACAAACACACACGCAAGTGCCACACAAAGCCAAACAGCTGGAGCCGCTTGAATGGTGAAACTTGTACCTCTTTGTCGGGGCCAAAGGTATACTCACGATGCTGCAGTGAATAGCCAGGGCTCAGTTATAATCCAAACACAAAAACAGAGGCAGATCGGTGTCTCTGTCTTATTTGTTTGATTCTTTTGATGTACAAAGGTGAAAGTGGTTTTCCATGTGGATGTCTTAAAGTCACAGTGAAAGAGGAGAGGACAGGGGAATAGAATAAAATAAATTGGCCTCAACCACATTCTTTGGAAAGGTAAACAAACACCTTCTTGTAATTGTTGGTGTTCCATGACGGTCAGGGTGTTAGCTACTGGCCCCAGTTACGTTTGAATGGAAACACGTATGTACACACCCCACACATTCAAGATGAGTCAAGACTAATATTTTTTAGAGAAAATAAGGACTTTAATATATAAACATTTGAACACATTGGTGTTTAAATAGATGTGAAAACAATTGAAGGACAAGTAAGCGGTTGGATCATTTTAGCTAACTTCCTGTCTGTGACTGCAGCGAACCGTCTCGTCCTTATGTCACCAGACTAAGGTGCAGCGGTCTTTGAGCAGTTAACTAGCATCACATCAGATCCCTAAGTAAGATAAAACATGATAAAAACCATAAAAACAAACATTGGGAATTATTTTTATTAATTTAAATTAAACTCATTTGTCACAAAAATAACTAATGATGATGACTTTGGAACTTGGGTGCTTACTAAAGAACTATGGTTTTTGGTTTTGCATCGTTGTGACCTCTGACACAGTTTTCTTCCCTCTGTCTGTCTGCGTTTCATTCCCTGCCTCTCATTGATAATAATAATTTAAAAAAAGGCGCACATCCCACAGCAGTCCAGAAGAGGCGGACAGGGAGTCAGTGGGTTCACAGGACTGACCCAGGTCCATCCTGGGTGGAAAGTTTTTGGAGAGTGAGACGACCAACCCCCCCACCACTCTGCCTCCCCTCTGGGGCCCCTAAGGCTAACGTGATCCCCCCATTTGTCCTCCTGTCATAAAGAATGCGCCCGCTAAACCACTTTCCCACCACTAAGAGGATTACTAAGGTAATGCTCCTGAATCGAGAGATACTCCTGCACATCTAGAACGATGGGAAACTGAATTTAATAATTCAAGTAGAAAGCCTGAGTGAGATTTTACCCCCATGGGTGGATCAAACTGGACGCACTACAGGACGTTTTGATGCTAGGTTGCTGGTCATCTATGCAGGCTTGAGCCAAAGCAAAGCGGAGGGAAACATCTAAGATTTTGGGGGTGATTCCTGCCTTGGGGGAAAGGTCATGCAGTTTAGTTGAGGTCTTTTTTTCACAGCTTACTCAATTGTTGTTCCCCTGATACATATGGGCGTCTCCAGCCATTTCTTATCATCTTTTAAATAACGATGCTCAATGGGATGTGATGGTGCAGAGGTTCACAAACCCCCCCGGGCAACCAGCGAAGTCCCCTATGCAGTAACCATGAACCCCTTTGCCCTTTATGGGCCCCCTTTGCCCCATGAAGACTGACAATCGTGTTTGTTGGAATTCTCCACCAAACCAGAATCATCCCTGCAGGGCTCAAAGCAAAATGTGGATACTGCAACTGTGCTGGATTTGTTAAAAGGTCCCACGTCTACTATCGAAGGAAAATGTTGGTAGACCCAACAGCAGATTGCAGTACTTTTCTGCAATCAAAATTTAAAAAAGATACAGTATGAAAACAGGTCTCGAAAGGGACCCTAA
>JAOPFK010000682.1:2500-10000 GCA_026122265.1 Ammodytes dubius
TCTACTTTTTAACCTCGGAATTGATCCTTTACTCAGGGTCCTTGAGAAGCTGGGTGTTGGCTATCCGCACGGGGCGGCTAAAGTTACATCTCTGGCCTTCGCCGATGATCTAGTGATACTGAGCGAGTCTCATGATGGCATGAGACGAAACTTGGCTATCCTGGAAACGTTTTCCCGCCTGACTGGCTTGAGAGTGAATCCAGCCAAGTGCCACGGATTCATGATCAGTCATGAAGGTAGGACTTACGCCATCAACGCGTGCCAACCATGGACACTTGACGGATTTCCTCTCGACATGGTGAAGGACTCGGTCGGCTATCTGGGGGTAAAGATTAGCCCGAGCAGTGGAATCCTGAAAGCCCCGCTGGTGGTAATTGGTACAGACGATGCTGCAGAAGCTGTCCGAGGCGCGGCTCAAGCCTACACAGAAACTGGTCTTGTTGAAGATGTTCGCCCTCCCAAAGGTGATCTATTCAGCAGACCTAACAGCGTTGGGACAGACAGTGCTCGATGATTGCGATAAACGCATAAGAACCGCTGTCAGAAACTGGCTGCACTTAGCTCCGTCGACGGCGGATGGACTACTGTACAGCAGGATGCGCGACGGCGGGCTGGACGTCGTCAAACTGGGGACCGTCATCCCACTTCTTCAACTGAGACGATTGGTTACGTTGTGGCATTCAGCGGACAACCTGACTAGAGTCCTAGCCAGGGACGCGATCCCTGAATCAAAGATCCTTGGTCTGTGGAAAGTGGCCTGCAAAAATCATAAGGGGTCCAACCCCCTTCCCATGCGTAACAATGTCAAGGACATTGTTATCTCTGACATTCCACTTAAGACGTGGAGGTCGGTAGAATTCGAACGATGGTGCGCCCTAAAGACTCAGGGCCGTGGTGTAGTTGTCTTCCGAGATGACCGCATCAGTAACGACTGGCTCCTACACCTCGAGGAGAATCGTTTCAACGAGTCAGCGACCATCATGGCGCTGCAAATACGCACTAACAACCTACCAACCTTGGGGCGGGCTAAGGTCGGTAAGAACTATGTTGCTACAGAGTGCCGTCTCTGTGGGACCGGGAGGGAAACCCTGAGCCCACATCGTGAGCAAATGTGGCGCCCTCAAACTCAACCGGATGAGAAGGCACAATAATATGTGTGGCCTCATCGCGGAACAAGCTGAGCGGTCCAAGTGGGAGGTGTTACGGGAGAAACATCTAACTACCACAAACGGTGAGACTGGCGTCCCTGACCTGATTCTAGTCAAAGACTCTAAGGCTATGATCATCGATGTTGCCCTACCCTTCGAAGTCTCCAGTGCCTCTTTGAGAGGCTCGGAAGACATGAAAACCAAAAAATATCGCAAGTTCACTAGGGCAGTGATGGCGATACGTCCAAAGGTATCGGAAGTTTTGGTTAGTGGCTTTCCGATTGGAGCGAGGGGCAAGTGGCACAGCAGAAATGAAAGGCTGCTGCGTCGCATGGTTAAAGAAAAGGGCGCATCAGATCTTTTCCCGCAGGGTTTAAAAGTCTTTAAAACCTTTCCCTGCAAAATATCGATTTATAAGGTAAAAAAAAGGCCCGTCCGGCGTAAAAGTGCGGAAAAAGTTCCGGACGGAGCCCTCCCATGAGGCTGACAAAAATTTCAAGGGACGTGGGGCACCCGGTGGGGCAGGCTGGGGGGGAGAAAGGGGAAATGGATCTGGGGAATATTTTTGGGTTTGAATAGGTTTGGGCCCCACAGAAAGCCAACAAAACCCGTCATTTTAAAAAGCAGCCAATTTAAACCCAAAAAATCCCGGGGAGAAAAGACTATGGGGGATTAGGGCCGGGGAAATGGAAAAACCCAAGTGGCCCCACAGGGTTGAGCCATTTTCACGAACATATCCACTCCCGTTTTCGCCCAAAGGAAAGGAAAAAATTTTTGGGCGCTTTCCCACGGCTGGGAAAAAAATTTTTTGGGGTTTCGGCCCGGCCCTTTGAGGGGGCACCCACCCCCTCATTTTGGTGAAGAGAATCCCCGGGGGAATCCCAATAAAAAACGGGGGGTTTTTCTCGGGGCTTGTACCTTAGGGCTGGTCCAACTTTGGGAAATCCGGAAGGGGGGTTTAAGGGGGTGGTCCGGCCCCAAAAACATCTTTTCGGTGGGGCCCTTAAGCCTTTGTCCCCCTTTGGGGCTTTCCGGGTTATGCAGTTTTGGTGAGGGGTTTTGCGGGTAGGATCCCCCGGGGAAAAAAAGGGGTTCGCTCCCTTACTGGGGGAAAAGGGCGGTAAGAAACGGGGTGGTAGCCCCTTAAATGCTGGTTTGTATGGGAACAGTCATGATTTTTGGGGAAGTGTTACCGGTCTAACGGGAGGTCCGGCGGTGGGTTGGGGGCACGGCCCCCATACGCGTCCTGCGGACTTGTTAAAAGACCTGGTGGGATTGGCCATATCTGAGGCAAAAGCCTTGTGCTGAAAGGGGGAAAGTGGGGAAAAACCTCGGACCCCAAAAACCCCATGCCGTTCATACTTTTGACGAAAAATTCATTCCATGCAGGCTAGTAGGCCGGGCGGGGGCCGAGTGGGTGATGCATACGGGAAATTGATGCATAACCCGGGGGGGTCTTGGACATGGCCGGCAGCCCGGGTGTAATCCCCAAAAACCGATTTCCCTGGCGAGCCCATGTCAATGGTAAACCCAAGGTTCCCGCTGGGGGGAAAAAAAGGGAAAAAGGAAACGGTGGGCGCCCTGTGGGCACCCATGCAAAACGGGGCCTCTAAACGCGGAAAATTCCCTTTTCTGGGGCTTGCCCCCTTGGAGGGGGCCCGCGGGCCCCTTGGGTGCTCCCCTGTTGGGGGAATGGTTCCCTACGGGGTTCTAAAGCCCCCCCGGAATTGTGCATGAGCCCCTTTGGGGGGGGAATGTTTACTTACACGTGAGGGAGGGTCCCTTGGGGGCGCTTCTTTGCTAGAGCGAGTACCCCTTGGAGACCCCCCTTTCTGAACTAGAGAGGCCCCTTCAGGTTTTGGAATAAACCGGTGGGGTTTTACCCTTGGCGGGGCCCCTGGGGGGCCGGCGGGGGCCGGGTTTATCGGGGCGGGTCGCTTCGCGACGATGGGTGCGTCCCCCAAGTCTATGGGGTGGGTAGGGTCGGAAATCGTTAAAATTCGATGGAGAAAGGCGGGGTGAAAATATGATCTCTTAGAAAACCCAAAATTCCCTTTTTTTCGTCATCTAATTATTTGACGGCAAATGAAGGGGATGAACGAGTTCCCACTGCCCCCTTTAAACCTACTATCTAGCAAAACCACACCCAAAGGGAACGGGAAAATTGGCAGAATCAGGGGGGAAAAGAAGACCTGTTGAGCTTGACTCTATTTTTGGCACTGTAAAAGAGCATGGGGTGTAGGATAAGTGGGGGGGCTTCGGTCGCCGGTTTAAAAATTCCACTACTCTTATCGTTTTTTCATTACCGGTGTGGGGGGGAAAGGCGACCCCCGAGGGGCCTCGCTTCTGGTGTTAAGCCCCGGTTCTGCCGGGCGGGGCCCGCTGGGGGACGGGCCCAGGGGGGGAGTTTGACTGGGGGGGTTTACCCCTGTCAAACGGTTTAACGCAGGTTTTTCCTAAGGCGAGCTCGGGGGAAAAAAAACCCTTTCCCGGGAGCAGAAGGGAAAAAGCTCCCCTTTGATCTTTTTTTCCCAGATAAAATACGACCGGGGAAAGCGGGGGCCTCACGATCCTTCTGATTTTTTGGGGGTTTTAACCCGGAGGTGTCAGAAAAGTTACCACGGGGAAATTTAACTTTTGTGGCGGAAAAAGCGTTCATAGCGACGTCGCTTTTTGATCCTTCGATGTCGGCTCTTCCTATCATTGTGAAGCAGATTCAAAAAGCTTTGGGATTGTTCACCCATAATAGGAAGTGAGCGGGTTTAGACCGTCGTGGGACAGGGTTTGTTTTTCCCTATGATGATTTTGGGTTGTTGAAAAAAGTAATCCTGCTCAGTTTCGAGAGGAAAACCCCAGGTTCAGGGCATTTGGTTTTATGTGGGTTGGCTGAGGAGCAATGGGGCCCAAGCTCCCTCTGTGGGATTATGGGAAAGAAAGCCTTTTAAGTCAGAATCCCGCCTAGGTAATGTTTCCAGGTGCCCAGGATCTTCGGTTGGCCCCGGTTTAACCCACTTTTGGTCGGTGAAAATAGGAGCCGTTGTGACAGGGCTGGGGTTTCGGCCGGATGAAGGTCGCCCCTTCCCATCTCGCAGGGCATGTTTGTGTAGAACCCCGGCGCTAAATCACTTTTCGGGCGACTAATTTTGGGTCGGGGGTTTTTAGTAGCGAGCAGCTACCTCGCTGCGATCTATTGAATAGTCAGCCCCTTTATCCCAAATTTTGGTTTGGCCCGTTTACCCCTGGGGGCCGGGCACAACCAACATCCCCCCGGTTCTCTCCAGAAGACCCGGGGCACGAAAATACTTAGTTTCCCCGGAGCGGGGGGCGCTCCGGCGGAGGCGTGGGGGTGGTTTTGTGGCCTTGGTACTGCGGGGGAAATAAAGGGGGGATCTCTCCAAGGGCCCCCCAAAGGGGAAGGGTCAGGCAGGGGGAGCTGTGTACCAAAGGGGCCCCGAAGGGAAATTAGGCTCTGGAGCGCGGCAGTGAGCTGTGTAACCGGGGCACGAAACGAAAGCACGGTGAAAATGAAAAAAGGCCTCAAGCCGGGAAAGGGCCCTTTGGGCTTCACCGTGGTGAACTTTTGAAAAAAAAAAAAAAAATTTTTCCTGATGGAGAACCAGGGGCACGAAAAAAAAAATTAGGGGTTGGGCCCCGGAAGGGGAGCTTTTTAAATGGGGGCCCAAGGGATTTGGTACCTTAAGAGGGGTCATTTGTTCTCCCGCCCCTTTTCAGTGGGGTTTTAAAACCCGGGGCACGAAACGAAAAAACCCGGTTTAAGATGACAAAAACCCCCATGCTGGAGGGGCTTTTTGGGCTTCACCCCTGGTGTTTCCCTTTTGAAAAAAAAAAAAAAAAAACCCTGTTAAAAATACCAGGGGCACGGAAAAAACTTTGGCTCTGGAAGGGAGGCAGTGAGCTTTGGGGAACCAGGGGCACCCAAGGGATTTTGGGTACCCTTAAAAGGGTCATTGTTACTCCCCCCGTTTGCAGTGGGCCGTTTAACCAGGGGCACGAAAAGAAAGGGACGGTGAAGCTGACAAAGCCTCATGCTGGAGGGCTTTGGGCTTCCCTTTGGGTACTTAGAAAAAAAAAAAAAAAAATTCCCGATAAAGTCCCGGGGCCGAAAAGACTTAGGGTCTGGAGCGCAGGCAGTGAGTTGGGGGAAAAAGGGGCACGAAGGGGGGTTTGGTACCTTAAGGGGTCATAGTTACTCCCGCCGTTTGGGAGGGGGGCCCCCTTTAACCCAGGGGGGCCCAAACGAAAGCACGGGGGAAGCTTTACAAAGCCCTCATGCTGGAGGACTTTGGGCTTCACCGTGGTGGGAAATTTTGAAAAAAAAAAAAAATTTTTCCCGGGTAAAGTACCGGGGCACCGGGAAAAAAACCCTTTGGCTCCCGGAGGGCAAGGGAGGGGAATTACCAGGGGCACGAAAAATCTTTGGGCGGCTTACCAGGGGGACGAAAGTCTTCGGGCGGCTTACCAGGGGCCGGAAAGGGCGGGTTACCAGGGGCACGAAAAATCTCGGGGGGGATTACCAAAGGGGGACGAAAGTCTTCGTCGGCTTACCCAGCCAGGGCAGAGTGCTGTCAGGCCTGGGGTGAGTAGGAGGGAGAAGGCCCTGGTGCTCTGGCTGGGCAAAGGGTCTCCCAGCCAGGGCAGAGTGCTGTCAGGCCTGGGGTGAGTAGGAGGGAGAAGGCCCTGGTGCTCTGGCTGGGCAAAGGGTCTCCCAGCCAGGGCAGAGTGCTGTCAGGCCTGGGGTGAGTAGGAGGGAGAAGGCCCTGGTGCTCTGGCTGGGCAAAGGGTCTCCCAGCCAGGGCAGAGTGCTGTCAGGCCTGGGGTGAGTAGGAGGGGAGAAGGCCCTGGTGCTCTGGCTGGGCAAAGTGTCTCCCAGCCAGGGCAGAGTGCTGTCAGGCCTGGGGTAAGTAGGAGGGAGAAGGCACTGGTGCTCTGCCTGGCCAAAGTGTCTCCCAGCCAGGGCACAGTGGTGTCAGGCCTGGGGTAAGTAGGAGGGAGAAGGCACTGGTGCTCTGCCTGGCCAAAATGTCTCCCAGCCAGGGCACAGTGGTGTCAGGCCTGGGGTAAGTAGGAGGGAGAAGGCCCTGCTGCTCTGCCTGGGTGAAGGGTCTCCCAGCCAGGGCAGAGTGCTGTCAGGCCTGGGGTAAGTAGGAGGGAGAAGGCACTGTTGCTCTGGCTGGGCAAAGGGTCTCCCAGCCAGGGCATGGTGGTGTTAGGCCTGGGGAAGGAGGGAGAAGGCCCTGGGGCCCTGCCCGGGCAAAGGGTCTCCCATCCTGGGGAGATTGATGGCTTGACTGGGGTCAGAGGGAATAACATGAAAGAGGAATAAAAGAAAGGAGAAAGAAAAAGGTCAAATATAACGGGGCCGTCAAGAGGAAGCACAGCCCATTCAGAGTGAGTGAAAGGAGGGAGAAGCCCAGGAAGAGTGGGCAAAGGGTTCCCAGCCAGTGGTGTCAGGCCTGGGCTAGGAGGGAGAAGGCACTGGTGCTCTGCCTTGGTGAAGGGTTCCCAGACGGGGAGCGGGTGGCAGGCCTGGGGAAGGAGGGACAAGGCACTGGGGCCCTCCCCGGGCGAAGGGCCTCCCAACCTGGGGAGAGTGTGATGGCTTGACTGGGGAATAAAAAGAAAGAAGAAAGAAAGAAAGAAAGAAAAGAAAGAAAGAAAGAAAGAGAAGAAAGAAGAAAGAAAGAAAGAAAGAGAAAGAAAGAAAAGAAAGAAAGAAAGAAAAGAAGAGAAAGAAAAGAAAGAAAGAAAGAAAAGGTCAAAAAGGTCAAATATAATGGGGCGGTTTGCAGGAAGCACAGCCCAGTCAGAGTGAGTGAAAGTGGGCCAAGAGGTCCCCACAGTGACCCCCAGCCTGATAAATGAATAAAAATCACCTCAAACTGGGAGGGAGTGCAAGGTCCCCAGAGTGTCACATGGTCCTCCCAGTGTCAAACGGCAGCAAAACATGGCAAAAATGACAAAAATGAACAAAATAAAGGTTAAAGTTGAAGGGAGTGCAAGTGGGACTGGAGCTCCTCATAGTGTCACATAGTGGAAAAAGTGATTAAAATGATCAAAATGATTAAAATGATTAAAATGAAGAAAATGAAGAAAGAAAGAAAGAAAGAAAAGGTCAAAAAGGTCAAATATAATGGGGCGGTTTGCAGAAAGCACAGCCCAGTCAGAGTGAGTGAAAGTGGGCCAAGAGGTCCCCAGAGTGACCCCCAGCCTGATAAATGAATAAAAATCACTTCAAACTGGGAGGGAGTGCAAGGTCCCCATAGTGTCACATGGTCCTCCCAGTGTCAAACGGCAGCAAAACATGGCAAAAATGACCAAAATGAACAAAATA
>JAOPFK010000707.1:0-19898 GCA_026122265.1 Ammodytes dubius
GTATTGTTTTCTTTTTTGTCACCGGGAACCTAAATTTTGTCAATTTGCCTATTTTTACTTTACATTTGGTGCATACAAATTCACCAAAATGCAGGACATGAAGTGTTGAATGCCAAAAATGTATGGGGGGACACCCCCAGACCCCCAAAATTTAAAATGTGTCCCAAACCAAGGTTTAATAAACAACCTACACCCTTGAAATTATGAATAGTTTTGTTTTATTTGTATCTTTTGGCCCTTTGAAATAAGGATACTTTGTAAATTTTAATACATTATTTTTAAATAAAGTCTTAGGCCCTGCTTATCAATTGCTCATAAAAACCCAGTAGGCCTACTTTGTTGGAAAATTATAAAAACCTCCCCCCATTTATAGACCCAATGTCCCTGTTTTGTTCCATGCCCCCAAAAAAATCAAAAAAAGGGAAAAACCCCCCCTGATAGAGGGGTCAGGTGTTTGTAAACCCTTTTTTCACCTCTTATGAGTTTGCGGGTCCGGGTTTTAGGCTTTAAAGAAAAGAATTTTAAATTTAAAATTTGTGAAAATCTTTTTTTCTGCGTTGTGGCTTTTTGTGTTTAAATATTAAATTTCTATACAAAAATGTCAAAATCTGTAATTTAAAAGACACAAAAGGCAAAATTTTGCAAACCCCAAATTTTTCCCCTCTTTTAAAATATTTTTTTAAGTGCATATTCTCCTCTAAAAAGTGCACTGGGTTTTCAATGCATTCAAATGTAAAGGGTAAAAAAAAAATTTTTGGGCCCTTTGGGACGTTCGGGCCCCACGCCACCGCTGCTGAAAAAAATCCTCCCGGGAAAACCTGTTTCTATCTAATTTACAAAAAAGCAAAAGGGGAAATGTAATCTAAAAGTAGAATTTAGCTTTAACTCCCTTAATAAGAACAATGTGTTACTAAAAACTTTTAATTTCTGTGTTGTCCTTGGCTTTTTACGCTGCAGATCCCTTACCGGCTTTACATTTTAAAAATCATCGAGTTTGGCAGCTCAAACTTTTGGTTTTGGGTTAATTTTACTTAAGCCCTGTGCATTATGTAGCGGGTTTATTTGGTTATTCAGGACTGAGGAGAGGTCAATGAATGCGAGGATGTTAAATCACTCAATAGCCCGTCGGTTTAAATCCAAAAAACAATCTGTCCCCCTCACTTCTGAAATGATGGCTACGCCCCTGTGTGTGTGATCTTTTATTTAAAATTTTAAGGGGTTTTTGCCATGCGACAGCAAACTCACCCTTTTTACTCCATGCGGGTTTGTGTGCAAGGCTTTTTTAAGGGTTCCAAAACCCACAATCTGCTTCTGCTGTTCTTTAACTTTTTAAATTTGTGTTATTGTTTTTTTGCTGTTTTTTTAAAGTTTATTCTAGAGAGGACAACATTTCTGTGGTTTAATTTTTCGAAGTATAAAGTATTTTTCCCCCCCAAAGCTCGAATGTGGTCACCCCTGTGTGTGTTTCAGTGCTGCATGCACCAACAAATACGCACAGACACATTGCGCTTGTAGTTACTGTAAATGAGAGAAATTAAAACCTTTGCAAGTAAAACGCCAACACTTTCTAAATACACAAGTTCAACTTTCACATGTGGTTAGTGTTCAGTGTGGGGCATGTCAAACCCTTTGTTAAATTTACATGTATAGCATAAATTTTTTTTTTTTTTGAAAACCGTTTTTAAAGGGGTTTAAATTTTAAAAACCCTAAAAAGTATTGTATAAATAAAAAAAATTTTTAAAATTGTTAGAGTGTTGCTTCAAATTTTTTAAAACTTGGGTTTCAATTTCCCCTTTTTTTAAAGTTTTTTACTTTTTTTCTTTTGAATGCCGCAAGCACAGGGCCCGGGGGGTTTTTTCCGGGGACAAAAAAAATTGGGGTTTATGGGGGAAATTGCCAAAGAAAATAGGGGTTTTTTTCCTTTTTGATTTTTTAAGAAAATTTAAAAATGGAAAAAAAAAACAAAGTTTTGGGGTTTAAACTAAAAAAAACGGTTATAGTAAAAATATTTTTTTTAAGAAAACGCACATTTTAGCCCCCTTTTTCAAAAGCCAAAAAAAAACGGAGTATTTAAGGGCGGCCCGGGAAAAAAGGGTTTACCTAGTCAAATCGGAAATTTGATATGTTTTCCCCACCCCTCAACTGATTGTCAAATCATAATGTTTTTTTATCGCAAAAAACAAAGGGCCCCTCCCCATGATTAGCAGAAAAATTTTTTTGATTGATTTTTTTAAAAAGACCACAAAACCCCGGGGAATTTGTTGTCATTTTCAGCTTGGAAAAGGTTTTCCCAATTTTCAAAACTTTTAAAAAAAAATAAAAACCCCCCCCCCCCCTACAGAAAACCCTTTCCGAGTAATTTTCCCGAGGGGAAAATTTGGGAAAAGGGAGGGTTTTTTTTTTTTGGGGTAAAAAAAATTTAAAAAAAAATCAGGGGCTGTATAAAAATTTAAAAAGGGTCACAGGTTTTTTAAGGGGGTGAAAGGATTAAAGAGAAGGCCCCAAAAAATCAGGTTTTTTTTTATCAGTTTACCCAAAAAATTAAAAATTTTCCCCGCTGTCCTTTTAAAAATAACCCAAAAATTTTTACCATTTTGTAATGTTTGAAAAATTTTTTTAAAAAATAGGGGTTTTGACATTTTTTTCCCCTAAAACCCCTCTTTTTTGGGGCCTTTTTTTTCCCCCCCTGGATGAACTGTTTTCAAAAAATTTTTGCCCCCTTTTTTAAATACATAGGGGCCCTTTAAAAAAATTTTGGGTGTCTTCCCCCAAAACAACCCTCAAACCGGTTTTTTTTTTCTTTGCTTTTTCATAAGTTTTTTTTGGGGAAAAAGATAAATTTTTAAAAAAAAATTTTTAACCCCAAAAATTTTTAGAAAAAAAATATTTTTTAAAAAAACGTCTCTTTATAAAAAGCTTTTTTCCCTCTTTTGCAAAATTCAGGGGTTTTTCTTCATAATTTTTTTTTAAAAAAAATGGGTTTTTTAGGGAAAAATTTTAAAGTGGAGGGGAGGTGGGGAAACCCTGCCCCAAAAAAGGTAATTTTTTCCCTAAAAAAACAACAAACGGGTTTTGTTGGACGGGGGAAAAAAATAAGGTTTTCTTTGGGCCCCGCAAGTTTTTCCCGGCGTTGTTTAAAAATTTGGGCCCCCCCTCCCCCAGGGGCCCCCACCTGCGCCCGGGGGAAGGGGAAAGGGGAAATAAAGGGGGTTTTAAATGGGTTTGTTTTGCCCCCGTGCAATTTTTTAAATTTTTTTTCTTGAGAGGGGCCCCTTTAGTTTGGGGCTCTGACAGTGGGGGTTGGGGGGGAACCGAATTTTTTTTGGGAGCTTTTTTGTGAGAAGTTTTGAGTTTGACCCCCCTTTTGGGCAGAAAGGGGATGGGGCCTCCCCCCACATCCGGCAAACCCCGGGGGCCCCGGGCCCCTTTAAAACCTTTCCCCCCCGGTCTCCCGAAAAATTTTCCCCGGGCCCCCCTGAAAGTCCCTCGGCCCCTTTTTCTGCTCCCCGCGCTGCTTCAAAAACCCCATCTTTTTTACAATAGTTTTCTAGAAAAATTCCCAAATTTAAAAAAAGAATTTTTTTTCATGTAAAAAAATGATGGGAATGATTTTAAAATTTAGTTTAAAAAATTTTTTTCGGGCAGTTTTCCCGGCCCCCCCTTTTCCTTTTTTTTTTTTTTTTAAAATTTTGCTTGTTAGAAGTTTTTTTTTAAAAAAAGGGGGCACACCGGGGAAAGGTGAAAAATAAAAACGAAAGCCCCCGGTATAAAAATAAATTTTGATTTTTCAGCAGGGGAAAAATTTCCATCATTTTAAAAAAGAAAAACCCGAAGAGACGCGCGGCTCTCAGAAAGAAAATAGGCTCCTCCTCCTGAGGTAAAGGGGAGCATCGCTGCAGACTCGCCTCTGACGTGCGTCTGCAGCCGCCGCACGGGTTTTGGATGTGTAAATGGTAAATGGACTTGACTATATAGCGCTTTCTAGCCGATTTTTCTCAGCCCCAAACCCGCTTTTACATTTCTTACCAATTCACCCATTCTAAAAAACACTCATACACCGATGGCAGTAGCTGCCATGTAAGGCCGCTCTCTGAACCATCGGGGCAATGTGCCCGCTCTAGGTTGTTTACACGGTCAGTGACAAAGTAAAGACGCAGACGCGCAGTAGACGCGCAGTAGAGGTAGGATGTTTGTGGAGGCCGTAAGCTTTTGTTAAAGAAGAGGTGGAACAGTAGAGTAGGAGGGCCCTGGACAGTGGAGGAGATGGGGGGGCAACATAGAGCCCTCTTTGTGACTCCTTTTCTGAATGTCCGTTGTGGCTGGTCGAAAGTGAGATTATTGTTCTAATGTGATTTTGGGTAATTTAAAAATGTCAACTTTTTTAAAACTGTTTGATGAAATGATGCTGTGGATAATGGTATACTTAATGTTATTCCTTTTGTTTTGGCTACATTTGAGATGGAGGAAGTTATGTTTGCACCATTGGGAGAAAGTGCAACAAGTTTATGGTAGTTTGATACAGAGTTATTGTCTGAAAAGAGAGCGAGGATGGCAGTATTTGAGGTAGGTGTTGGTCTGTGAGGGGCTGGTGCAGTCATTGGTTTACAGGGTGTAGAGGAAACGGCTAAGCACACAGCCCTGAGGGGCTACCGGTGTTGGTGGTGATTGTAGTGAAGTTATCTTTTATTTGTCAGTTGTACACGAGGCACATTGAATTTGTCTTTTCGCATAACCCCCCATATCAAGTTACCACACGTCGGAGGGGGTCAGAGCGCAGGGTCAGCCGCAGTACAGCGCCCCTGGAGCAGTTTTGGGGTTAAGTGTCTTGCTCAAGGACACAATGGTAGAGATGGTGGGCACCGTAGACACAATACCAGCCTCTGCTATGTTTTACGACTCACACCCTCCTGTCCGGTGCCGGGGATCGAACCAGCGACCTCATGGTTACTGGTCGGCCACCTTACCTCTAGGCCATCCCATGGTTTGGTGGTGATTGTAGGTGATGTGGTTTTGCCATATACCCAAACAGCTTGCCGTCTGTCACTGAGGAAGTTGTGCAGGAGATGGATCAGGATGGGTAGAGTGTTGTTTAGTTGATTTAGGTTCTTGATGAGACAGGTGTCTTTGAATGGTGTTGAAAGTAGAGCTGAAGTTCACAATCATCCTGGCGAAATTGCCTGAGGAGTCTAGGTTCTGGAGGAGAAGATGCAGCAGGCAGGCGACATGTCCTCTGTGCCCCTTTTTTCCCTGTAGGCGAATTGCAGGGGGTCCAATTGATTTTTACCAAACGGGAGGCTGGTCTTGAGCGTACTGTGATGAGAAATATTCACCTCCTTTGTAGGCAATGCATTGTTCTGCTGCGTTTCGGACACCCCCTGCCATTGCTCTATAATCGTTTCACACAGTGACCTTTGGAACACACGAAAAGATTGTCTAGATTGACACCGGCACACAAACACTTTTTTTGCTTTTAAGATGTACTATAGCATGACACACTAACATGTAAGAATATGTTTAATAAGCAAATTGAAGACAAACATGTTACATGTCAGAATCATGGTTAATCCTCTATTTCCTGTTAATATGTGTTTTCTCTTTAATTTCCTGGCAGTGGCAAAGCCTGGGACGACACCTGGGAGCCAGCTCAGCATTATCAGCAAAAATAAACAGCTGGAAGTTCTGTCCTGTTCAGTTTATTTATTTATTTTCTAAATGTATGTCTTTTATTTATATGAGTTATTTTCTAATTTGTATTTGTTTGTTCCTTTTTTATTCTGTGTTATACGTTTTGCCATTGTTCTTTTGGAATAAGAGTCTAATTTAGACACAAAGAGACTCAAACATGTTTAATAAAGTATTGTTTATGGTATGTTGTCTTTTTAGTGCATTTTTTAAAATTATATTTCAGCACAGTAATACATTTCAAAATGTAACTGAGGCTCTGATTGTTGAACCATACATAGAAAAAATATTATTGAAATCTCTCTTTTTCAAATGCTTGTTCAAATTAATGTTAGTGTCTGGAGTGCCTACAAAGCCACACACTGTGAAATTACACAGCCAGAAATCATTAGATTAAGCATGCTTTTGAGATTTTGGTATTTCCACCTTCATGTGGGACTTCAATGAATAATACTGCTTCCAATCTGAGTATTCCCCATTACGTTGCAATCAGAGCAGACCAGATTTAATAAATGATTGGGACAGCATAAAAACTCTTATGGATGAAGGAGTGTTTTCTAGCATTATAGCATGGAAAAATTCTCTATTAGAAACCCACAAGAGGTATTTAACTTTAAAATAGCACAATCAGTGTCCTTCAATCTAGCCTAAGTATGCTACTTACATTTTCAGATTTATCAGTCAAAGTTTTGGAAACATGAGATAACCTACCTGGTTTGCTCTAGTCTAAATAATGCCAACACAGTCATGCCCAGTTAAACTTTATTTGACAATCACTAAATCCACAATCATAATGTAGGGAACATAGAGGTGGAAAATCAATCAAAGAAGGATAGTTGATATTGGCCTCCTTTCTTTTGAGTTGTAGGTATGGGACATTGATAAATGAACTGGCAGCCAGTAGCTTAGATTTGTAGTCATAAGGTAGACAAATATACTGTATGAAAACAAGAACTAAAAAGACAGTAGACAATAAGAGACTGTTGTCCATTCAGACTTATAAAACTAAATATATATAACAGATGAATTACTATTTGTGACAGTCAGAACGACTTAAAAGCTATGGATTTGAATGGGAATACAAACATAATTTTCTCAGCCTTCAAAAGTGCCTCAGATGAAAGGTTCAAAGGGTATCCATGGGGGGCAGGAAACATCCAGAATGTTCACATATGGCATATCTGTACTCAGCAGATTAAGACCTTTCCAACAATGTCTTCATTGTCATCCTATGACAAAGTTTTGTGTTCATATTGCTCTCTTCCATCACACTTCCATGTGTACTTTCTCACAGGCTCTATAGACCAAGCTGAATAAAACCAGTCAAACATAGGGAAATTTACTGGCCAAATGTGCTCAGTAAATTGATGGTTACCTTATCCATAGTCATACTACAATTTGGACCCGTTTAGACCAAGGAGAGAGACTGAAGGGTGAAGAGTATTTAAGAGAAGGCTGATTGTGCATGGAATGTTTTAAAGGTAATCTTTATGTCTCAATTACATTTAAATATGCAGCCCACTTTGTAGTCAATGAACAAGGCAATAAGTTAAAGGCTTATGTCCAAAATGCATGACATATGGTTTGTGATTGACTAAGGCCTATGAGCGACACTAGTTAAGTACCCTACAGTATGTTTTAATGTTTGTTTTGTGTGTATACACTGTGTTACGGTGTGTGCCACAAGAACCTTACTTGAACACTTTCTACAAGTAACCATACCATATTCCATATTTTGCTAAAATAATTTCAAGGATATCCAACTAAACACCCTGACATTTCATCCACACAGCCTTGGCCAGGCTTACTTTCCAGACACCTTTTTGGAGAATCAAACCTCAACAATAGCATAGTGTTATCCATACAATTACCATCACTATTCCATTACTATACGTATGTATTTATTACAACCTACCAAATCTTGACTAATTGATGTCAAATATTAATATCAAGTAAATTTGAAGATGGGATCGTCATATTAATCTACACACAGCATACAGTGGCATACCATGGTTATTGTATTACTGTAGTTCACATATGTAAATATCTATTGTAACTAAGGAAAGTATGAACTATTTGGAGGCTGTTTTATATTAAAGAAAACAGCGTGGGGGAGGACATCAAACGTCGATTTCTAAAATGGCTTGGACATGTGCTAAGAATGGACAGTAAGTGTATCAGCTGATCTAGCTGAAATTAACCTTACCTGGGGCAAGGCACAACATGTTGCAAAAGACAAACAAAGGGAGAAACATTGTGGCGGCGGTAATAACAACAATGTTGATTGTGAACTTATTGGTATTGGACATTCAAAATTGTTACAATGAGTTTCAGAGTAGAAGTTTTAAATAAAATGACAATAAATGCTTTAATGTCAGATAAACAACCAATTGAATGACTTTATACTTATACAAAGTAAGAAGGAATTTGTTAATTAAATGCACATTTTCCAAAGTGTGTTTTTAAAAAGAGAAATATATGCCTTACATGATCTCTTTAATTAAAATTTCTACGACAGAAAGAGGTTCCAAAAAAGTACTGTAGATTGATAGCTTGGGGTAACACTACTGACCTGTGGTAATGGAGACAGCACAATAACTTTAATGCTAGCCACCTTCCTAAGTTGGAAGTCACTTTGTATAACGTTGAAAGCTTAAAGAAAGTATTGTAAAAGGAAAAGTAATCTGACTGGTCAACAAAATATTTTGAATGTGCTCAAAACAGTATGATCGCATGGTTCACTCATCACTACAAAAAACAGTTGGCAAAATTGTAGCCCCTGGTTTTTTTGCTCCTATAACTTGGGGTCATACATATGACATATCCAGCCTTTTTATTAAAGGCAGCTTCACACTACATGACATTAAGCATTGTGTATTGCGTTGCTATGGTTTGAAATTACAGTTAAATCCACGACTAAGCTTAATCCATGTATTCGAAACAGGCCCTTGATTTCCTTAAATGTTTGTACAGAAATTATTATAATCAGTAACACCAACAGTGTTGATCCTTTTAAAATTGTCATAAAAAAAACACCTGTCTGTGCATTTTAAAGCATACTCTCAATACTTCACATGCCTCTGCATGACCTTGCGGTACTAATTTGGTAGAGATGGGTTTACAAATCAATAGTACTTTAATTTCTTGTTGGGCAGGTCAAACACCCAAAAAAAGGCACAGTGGAGGAGAGGCTGCCCCTGCTTAAGTCCCAATAGCATCTGGTGTGTGACTTTAAAGGTATTGAGCAGCTCTTACAATTTTGGAATGTTCCAGTTTTAAGCGGTAACGTGGATTTACACTGGACTGGTAATGACACGCATCAAAACCAGCTTCCTTTAACTAGCACCAGATTGCCTACAGGGAGAACAGTCGACATAGGACGCAATTAACCTGCTGCTTCACATCACACTGGAGCACCAGGAACTATAGAACACATATTTCCACTTGCCAATAAGTAATAATAAGTAACAATCTTGAATATGACAATCAACACTGGTTCACTAAATGGTTGTATCACATCACAGTGCTTGTCCTAATTGTCAAACAATTGTAAACGGCCTCCACACACACTCCTACCTCTACTGCGCGTCTACTGCGCGTCTGCGTCTGACTTTGTCACTGACCGTGTAATCAACCTAGAGCGGACACACATCCAACCTGTGCGGCGCTGCAGAAGCACGTCAGAGGCGAGTCTGCAGCGACGCTCGAGGCGAAGCCTATTTTTTTTTCTGAGAGCCACTCTCTCGGGTCTCTCTGCTTTAACTGATAGAGAAATACTCTGCTGAGAGTCATATTGACTTCATACCGGCAGCTTTCGCTGTAGTTTCACCATTTCCTGGTGCGTCCCTTTCAAAATAAAACTTCCAACAAGGGAAAATGTGAAAAAAAAAAAAAAGGCAATGGGGCGCACGGATTACTGTCGAGACTCAATATTAGCGTTCACTCCAGATCCTCAAGGTCAGAGTCAGAGTCACTGTCACAGTCTTCCTCTGGAAAGCTTTGGTGGAAGTTCTCTGCTCCAGTCAAAACGTGCAGGTAGCATTTTCTTGCAGAAGCCCTAATTTCCCTGACACGATGCAGCTTCCGTTTGGCGATGCTCTGTAGACCTTTCATCCCGTCTTCAGTTAAAGCCCATGGTAATCTTGAACATGAAACCAAGCCATAATTATTGATGTTATAATCGGTCATTGATGTGTACATTCATGTGATGTAAAAACTAAAAAAATACCTTGCATCGTTGTCCTGGAAGACAGCTCTTTTAAGAAATCCCCACGAACTGTTAAGGACCTCCAGTGGCGGTTCATCTCGGAGAAAAGGATCTCTTTTTCTTCTCTTAGTCTCCGTTCCGCCATGACACTGTCAAAAACTCTCCTCTTCGTCTTGAGGTCGACAGAGTCTGTGAAACATTTATGACAAGAATTTCATTCATATGTATGAAAGATCAATAAAAATCTTATTAAATCCATTAAAAGTGTGCCACATTTGCTGTAAGTATTAAACAGCTGTTGTCCCTACCATTGTCAGGTAGCTGCCATGGCCAAGCTGTCTCGCCAGACAGAATGGTTTCCAAGCTCAAAGCTTCTGTGCTTGGAACCATTCCGTTGTACTGCTGTACAACAGCAGCCAATATCTCTTTCTCCCCCCTGACCTTGCGCGACCTTTGTTTGTGTCGTAATCCTTGTATAGTCGCTGGGAGCGTCTTTTCATACTCACAACCGGCATCTCTATTTTACTGCCCAAGGCAGCAGCGTCTGTTGTGTTGTTGGTTGTTGCTGTAGAGAGGTAAAGTGTGTGTTACACTTTGAGTAACTTATATAACACACATTTTTCAAATTCTCCAATAGCATTATAATAAGGCAATGAACTGAAAACCTTAGTTTTGTTTGCCTATCTCTAATGAAACCCAACAGAAAACATATTTTACTATTAACCCATGATTTAAACATTTCAAAATGAGCTCAAGCTCTGATGTAAAGAAACAGAATATATCCTGAAAGCACTGTTGAAACTATTTAGTGAAAATTGTTATAAGACGGTGTTATCACTAATTCTCAGAATAATAAAAAACTAACAAATCACTGATGAAGACAAAAAAGTTGGTCATAAAGTCAGCAGAAAAAAAACCAGAAATAATTTACTCACTTTCTGCCCACTCCTTCACATTCCTGACCCAGTCTTCGAATTGCCCATCGGTCGCTGCCAACTCGGCCTTCATTGACTCCACTTCCTTTGTCCTCATTTCGAGAGCTTTTGTGGTCTACAAACAATCAGAGACATTAAATTAATAAGGTCAAAATTCAGTCCAAAATTGAACTATAACTACCAAAAAAAAAAAAGCTTAAAAAGAATGTAATTACTTTTAAATATCTGTGGGACAGGTAGGAGGCCAAGTTCACCATCTTCTGCTCATTCACCTCATGGCCATGAGCGTTAACTATTACGATTTCGACTATATAAGTCTAATCTAAATGAAAAGCTAGTCTCAAAAGTTTATTAGTTATGTCCTCTCAAACTCATATTAACCAACTTGTGGCACAATGCTTTAATTGTCTATCATTCCTCTATAAAGAAAACTCTCCGCTCACCATAGTCCCCTGATAAAGACTCGAACCCCGGCCTCCTTGTTTAAAAGCGCGGCATTTACCCTCTAGACTAACCTGAGTTTTTACGTCTACTTAAGGAACAATCTGATAAATGGTCTTGTATAGCGCTATATCTCCGTTATTCACAGACTCAGAGCGCTTTACATTGTTTTTTTTTTTTTTTGTACACATTCACCCAGTCACACACACATTCATACACCGATAGCAGCAGCTACCACGCAGGGTAGGCTTAGCACTACGGTGCTAAGCTAACTAAGCTAACTATCGGGAGCAATTCGGGGTTCAGTGTCTTGCCCAGGGACACTTCGACATGTGGCGGGGAGACGGGGATCGAACCTCCGACCCTGCACACCAGAGGCGAGCTCCCTACCCACTTCGCCACTGCCGCCCCTAAACAATGTTCTATATATAACACTGTGTTTTAAATTCCTATTTTATTGGAACCACCTCTGCTTATAATAAGGTCGATCTCCGCTAAATTATTAACCCTTTTAACTATTGCTTCTTAAAACCTTCTCTTTGTAGTAGAATAAAGATTTCAATTCACAATTTATTGTTCGTAAGTTGTATGTAACTTAGTCTGTAAATCACCCTTCTATTTAAA
Organism: Ammodytes dubius; assembly: GCA_026122265.1. Classification (NCBI taxonomy): domain Eukaryota; kingdom Metazoa; phylum Chordata; class Actinopteri; order Uranoscopiformes; family Ammodytidae; genus Ammodytes; species Ammodytes dubius. The sequence continues at coordinate 11,891 of JAOPFK010000707.1, forward strand.
ATATAACATCTATAATATTTTCAGGATTTAAACATCTTTGTCTAAAACATAAGAAGGCATTTTTAACCTATTCTTTCACGTTTAAAGATTAGGTGTATGAGATTATGTATTGTTGTGTTGTCAGCGTGTGGGCGATGCAAAGATGTCTAAAGGCCAGGACACACCAGCCCGAAAATCGCCGTCGTAGAGTCGATAGGGGTCGGGAGACGAATCTGTTTGGTGTGTGCCGTAACGTCGGCCGACGTAGAGGTCGTCGGGCTTGTTTTGAGCCTGTCGCCGCCGATTGAACATGTTCAATCGGCGGCGACAGGCTGGCCGACCGTCTTTCATTTGGAGCAATTTGATTGGTGGAGGGCTAGCGAATCAGTGAAGCCCGGAAGTGAGGCGGGTAGCACAAACAGCTAACAACAGCTAGCCATCGTTTTAATGTGTTTGTTCGTTTCGTTTTGAGAGTACTCACATGCATCAACCCTTGTTGACTGCTCGACACCATGCTCGACACTCTCTGCTAAAAATTGTGCTCTTATGGTCCATAAATATAAATACGTATTTCTATCTATGTTTATGCTCTAGAGAGTTGTCCCATCATTTCCGGCTTTCGTATTTTTTCGGGCCACAATACAGATTAGCGCCGCCTGCTGTTATGGAGACATTACGTCCCGCGCAAGCAACAGAGCGTACGGAAAGTCAGCAGTCAGTTTGGTGTGTTCTCTGGCCGCGACGGGAAGCCTGGAGCTTCCTGAAACGGCCGACCCCATTTTTTGCGTAGTCGGAAACAAGTAGAAACAAGTCGGACTGGTGTGTCCTGGCCTTTATACTTACGCCGTGTTCTCCTCGGGGCGACTCTCGTGATGGATAAAAAACAGCCTTATTCTAGGTCCTGCTTTCCACAACTTAATCTACTGTGACAAAGACTCGCGGAACGTTTTACTTATTTTTATTCAAACTTACATGATTGTTACAATTTCATATAACAGAGAGACAGAAAAGACAAAAGAGAGTATATGCTTACATATTATTTAGTCCTATTTCTCATTATATTTGTTTCCTTGATCAATTGTCTAAATTTGTTTGTAACTCTTGAAACAATACCCAAACACTTGCGTGCCCGTACATATTATTCCCAGCGTTACGAAACTTCATGAATTACAAGGAGATAGACAGATACTGTACAACATGGCGGTACGCTAGTGCGTACAAGTCCCACTGTCTACAGGCTCCATATAACCATTAGTATCCGTCTATCCCTTTGCAAAAATTACAGTAAGTTAAACAGACACTATACACATGGCGGTACGCTAGTGCGTACAAGTCCCACTGTCTACAGGCTCCATATAACCATTAGTGTCCGTCTAACCCCCTGCATCTCAGTCCGTTTTTCTAAGTCTAAAAAATTCTTGATCAAGTCATTTTCGTGTGAATAGAGTAGAGAGAAGATTAGAGGTTATGCTTGTTGCATGTCCGTCCGTCTATCACCGTGTTGTGAAAAACCCCCAACCAAAAAACTCCTCTGCTCCCTCTTTTAAGACAAGAAGGCGTCTCTTTCCTGAGAAACCTCCTAGGCGGAGCCTACCTCGTCATAGTAGGCGTATACACATTACTTCTAATAAATACACTCTGGTAACAAAAAACAACACCTCTTCCGTTGGTTTTTTTCACAATAAAACCGGAACCCAACTTTTTAATCATTACCTATCACAATAAACTATTTCTTTTTTCTTAGACATATAGCCTACTGTACGAATGACACAGTTTTATCACACATAATTACCACCATACATGACATCCCCTCATGAAACTGAATAGAGAGTACACATTTCAGGTCAACCAGTTGGATAATAACACCACATTATAATCTAAACAAAAATCTAAAATTAAAACCTCAACACAAAAGATACTGCTTTGTTTACTTTTTTTTTTTTTTTTTTCCTTTTTTACACACACACACCCACACGTAGGCAGATCTTAAGCCAATTTATATTAGTCACTCCATGTAGAGTCATTTGACTTTCTACTTCCTTTGGTCAGTTCTCCCTTAACGTACATTGTCCATCGCTTCGTTGAAGGAACTGTCCATAATTATGTAATCAGCAACATTATTGTGTCCAATATCGTAACATGACACTAATTCCCACTGGAACATGAACACTTGATAGATCTTTACCTCACAAGGGAATCCACCATAGAGTTCTTGCACACCCAATGGTACATGGTCCTGTAGGACGCTGTGCTGCACAATCTCCAGCGGAAGTTCCGGAACCCAACACTGAACATTGGGATATCGATTCAACCCAATTCGCACCTGGTGAATGTACATCCAGCTTCTTGGATCCAGAAGCCGAGTAGGTGACAACTGCTGCCGCTGCTTGTCATAGAAGATCAATCTCGGCCAAGTAGCCGCTTCAGGAATATAGGCTGCCCAGGTTCTAGGGTTAGCCCGTACCACCGTATCCACATTGCACTGTGTAGACTCCATCTCGCCTGGTACCGACTCCATTGGCACTTCGCCGGTACTCGGGAAGCTGTTTTCCGGCACAACTGGCGATTCTGGCCGCTCGTCATCACTGCTGTCGCTAATCACCTCCACCGGTTCCGGGTTGCTTGTAGTTTCCATCATAGATGGCAGGTTGAACAGCTCGTCCAATTCTCCCAGCCCCAGAGATACACATGGCGATAGCGGGTTATTTTCCGTTTCCCACCAGTCATGTGTGTAGTCATCTGACGGCCCCAAGGTAACTTCTCCGTCTGTCTCAGCCTCCATCATTCTTTGCAACGTAGGCCGGAGATTATCCCAGGCCATCTCCGTCTCACCTTCTTTGGTTCTGAGATCAATCGGACTCATGGCGTAATCTCCAGACGGAACATTCTGTTCCGTCTGTATTACAGGTATTTCTTCCAGTGCCTGAAGGACGACCCCCCTGTTATCAGACCAATTCTGTCTGGGCAAGGAGTTTTCAAGTTCCCCTCTCGGTTGTATATCCATCACCGACATGGCGTCTTCCCATTTCTGTTCATATTGTGGTGTTTCTTCCTCGACATTACTGTCCGATGGGTCATCCTCACTAATATAATCAAACAGACAAAACTCGTCTGTTCGTTCGTACACGATCATCTTCATCTTCAGTTAGTCAGCTTCAAACAAAAGAACCTGTCCATAGATCAAAGCAAGCTTCTTGAGCGTACTTAAAAAAAATAAAACAAGATTCACAAAGTAAATACAAGTGTAAGCTCTAGTCAAATACTCGAGCAAAAGAAAAGAACTCGAAAAACCAAAGAAACTTAAAACCCCAAGGTGTTCCTCTCTTGGCATGACCTGCACTATCTCTGAGGACCGAACATAATGATCTTACTCATCTATTCTCACAATATATTCTCTTTCCCCTCCCCAAGACATACATATCAAACGTTTCATACAAAAGTTTTTATGGTCTTCACTAATTGCTGCTTTCACACTTCATGCATTCTACTTTTTGCTAATGACCCTCTTTAAGGATTTTTCAATGCCTTTCATTCCATAAACACACCACAGCAAAAACACGACCACAGACATCTAAGTACTCGTTTGATGATCAATTTAACAAGTGGAAGTAAGCCTAGTTTATGCAAAATGCCTACTAACAATACCACCAAAATAAATACAATCACAGGAATTATATATTTAAAAAACCCAAAATTTTGAGTAATCACATCCAACAGTAGCCCCATAGTTCCCGTTGACATGTCTGTAAATACAGTTAATACCCCTTCTGATGCTTTATACAGTACAGTCGCGATATTGTTTATATTCCAAGCTTTAACTCCAAACCCGTCTAAACCACTCCCCTCAAACCCCGGAACAAAACCCCCTTTGCAATTTTTAGTCACAGAAAAATCAACTTCAGATGTAAAGTTCTTTGGCCAAAACCTTAACATATCATAATTTTAAAATCAAAGGTAGAAAATGGTTGCGACCACGGCAGCCTGGCGTCTAAACCGTCGTGTTGCCACCGGTCTGGAAATACATTTCTTCCATAAAAAGCGGATTGAATACTTAAAGCATGTTTACTTCCTACGTGACATACAATTTCATTTATATATGTTGTTCTGGCAATACGCATCTCAGAAAGAGACACTTGTTGAAATTCTGGCCTCCCGCCCGGAAATCCGTTGTATATTAATTTCTCATCTAACTTTATCCATGTAGTTTTCAACCATATCCCAAAACGTTTTTCGAATATTTTTTGAAACTGGTCAAATTGGTGTTTAAAAACACTGTCTGTTTGCCTTTCAATTTGTCCCCAAAATGTATGAGAATTCAATATTGTTTCATTTGTCAATACATTCCTTGGTGGAGAACTAGAGAAGTAAAGATCAATCAATTGGTTTAAATTTTTTCCCAACATCACCTTATCGTGTAACCTAAATTTTCTTGACCAAAACATTAGTCTATTTACTAATCTGGCATTATGCATAGTTTTTTCCGGGAACGAATCTTTCTCATAACAGAATTCATAATTATCCTTTTTGGAACAAAATTCTTTACCATAATATCCATATTTTACTAAAGGGTATCTACCATTTGGATTTGAATATGTCATAGTTGCTCTTAAACCCAGAGTGTACTGTAGATATGTTCTTCCTTTTTCTCGCACCATTTTAGTTAATACAGGAGGGGGCGCCAAACACCCTTTGCATCCCCTTAGCTCTAGAGACATTGGTTTAAATTTCGGTTTTTTAATAATTTGGTAATCAAACATGTGTCCAGTGTGGATTGACGACCATTGCTGCTTCAGGAATGTTTCTAAGAGATATGAATGATATCCTTTAAACGTATAATTAGCAAAACATGGTTCTAAAAGTAATGTTTCAGAATCTAACAATCCAATTCCAGCGAACCTGTCTATTCCAGGGGTTATTCTCAGTGTCTCACGCCACAAACGTTTTAAATTATTTGTTCCACAGTCTGTATAATTGAACAAGTGATATTTATCATTTGCGAGTGAGCCTTTGAACTGACAATATGGTTTAACAAATTGATTATCTATTTCTATCTTTCCCTCTGGACGTGTTCCTGTTTCCAACATATATTTAATCACCACAGGTAAGGCATCATACAATGTATTATTGACACATTGTAAGAAATTATCCATAACCTGAGATCCATTTACTTCTAACCATTGCTTATTCTCCTCATGTTCAAAATTTGGGATTAACATGTAATACATTACTTCCTCTGGAAACGTAACATTTCTTAACCATTTGAGTCCCCTGGGATAACTACTCAAGGGATATTCGGGCGACAAGATTTGTAATCCCCACTGGAAATATCTTTTGTGTTTTAAACTAACACTCTTTTTCCCAAAAAGCACATCGTAAAATTTCTTAAAATTTGATTCTTGTTGCCTTTTTCTCCTAATCAAAGGGAGAGAGAGACATGGTTCCATGTCTCCATCTCTTCTTTCTCCTGTCCTAATTGACCCTCTTCATTAGTGGTTATATTATCCAATTCGTAATTTTCCTGAATTATCCCTGGCAATTCGTCGTGAAATAGTACTTGCCATAAATATAACACATGTATTTCGGTAGACGGGGCATAGCCACCGTTTTGTAAATAATAGGAAATGTTGTATCATTTTTAGATTTATGTAGATTAAAATCCTGAAATGTGTGTTCTGATTTTATGGGATCAGTTTTCCTAAGTAATGTCATATTCTGAAGCGTCAACCAAGTGCAATTTTTAAATTGTGTTATTGGCTGACGGGTTGTGTAAACCCCTTGAATAGTTGTCCAATTTGCTGTAATCGTGACACACCTAAATGTCAACTTGTAATTGGAATGCCAGGATAGTTTTGTTAGAATATGGGATTCATTTACAACCGTTGACACACTTAATACCCTTTTGTTTTCTGATTCAATCTTAAATTTGTTGTATCCTACCTTTAACCATGATGACTTACACTGGGTTTTTAATAAGAGTGTAGGAATTTTTGAATTCAGCTTTTGAAAAGGCAGTGTCTCAGGTCCCCATAGTTTACTGATTTTTCCTGTTCGTATATAGAAATCAATATTTATTCCAGACATGTTAAGATGGCGATTTATCATTTCATTTATCATTAGTCTTCTATACATTGTGATATTCTTTTCTTTACATTCAGAGTTGTATTCACAGGAAGACATGTCACTGGTACAGGGTAATTCCTGTAAATCAAACTCGTCCTGTGTTAAAGAACCTCTTCTCTCGTCTATGATTATATCTCTTACTTCCCATATCCTAATTGAAAAGTTCGTAGTCTGAGCATATCCTATGAGTATCACCACTAACGCCATGGTGGTAAAAATCATATACATAAAACAAAGTAATATAGCCTTATTTACCTCTCTCCTATTCTCGGCTTCATAAGTCACTATTCTTTCTTCTATTTTGTGGCCATCTACTCTTTCTTCCCTATCTTCCATCCTCTCTGGTACTTCTATGCTTTAACACACAGAAGTTGTTTTTACACAAAATGTTCCTAGGTTACTCAGTGGCTGTGTGCTCTCGTCTAAGCCACTTTAGCAGTCTGTTTAAGCGACTAGGTTTTTTTTCCTCAAGCGCTAAGACTGATCTAGACACTATTACTCTAGCAGTTTTTACATCTCCCTCAGCCTCTTTCGTTAAGATAATCTGAAGATGTAATAACATTGTCGGTGCTCTTTCTTCACTATGAGGCAAAGAACATGGTAGTGACACCTTGGTGGCCCAATAGGTAATGTCCCTCTCCTGCATTCGAGAGAGAAGAGTTACCCAATCCATTTCCTTGTTTCTGGCCCGCCTCCCTACTGCCGCGCCACTGTGTTTGGTATACGCCCCTTCCAATAACTGTAACAGAATTGTTTGGAATTCTATTTGATAAGTTTTGCTTTTTTTCATATTAGGGAATAATGCATCCCGTCTTCTATCTGGATACAATGTCACAATGGACACTGTTTTTTCTCCAGCAAATAAACTGGGTCTTTCAGCAGTCAATACAGGGAATTGTGCCATAATCATTTTCTGTAGAGGTGAATGATTAGGGCCCAGCTCCAATGTAGAGGTATACATTCCCAATTTTTTATTTATTCCTCTGCGATATCCCAGCCTTTCGGTATCAAAAGGATGTAAAGTACCTTTTCCTCTTAACAATTCTAGACCAGAGCAGAGTCCTAATTTTAACGCCTTATCACAAGGCACTACACCTTCAGGAGTAGCTGAACACTGACAGTCTCCCTTAAAATCTACAGGGTGGTCATACCGTCCAATAATCATCCTTAGTGCAAATAATTTTAAACAAGGATTACAAAAGACTAATCGACATGATGGTAAGCCTTCTCTAGGACTATCCACAGCGTCATGATTATTATTCGCTATTGCGAACATTACTGGTCTCATTGACGCCGGGCCACGCCACACAGCATCCGTAACTCGTACCATACAGCTTGCACAGGTGCCTAGCACATATTTTCTCCAAATTAATCTAGAAATTCGCTCCCATTTCTCCGGAATCACTCCTTTATTTGCTAGATATATATTTTTTGTGCTGCTTCCAACCCACATAGTCACCCCAGAAGAATCACAACAGTTAAGAATCCAGATCGCCTGTGTGTTATGTATGAACAAATCACAGGTGTCAACAGGTGCCCTGAAGCTAGCAGGATATGCTGAAGCCATGATCTTATTTAATTATTTTATCTTTCTCACCTGAGACGGATGTGTTGGACCAAATTTCTTTAGTATAACTATATTTCCTTTGTGTTTAATCACCACGTCCCTTCCTTCAACCTTAGACTTCCACTTCCCATCCACAGTGTCTACCTTCCTCCTTGACACCCAGACTAAGTCTCCCGGGTTGAATGTTCCTCCACTTGTCGTGATCTGTTTTATATCTGGGGTTTTTAGTTTTGTTTGTTTCAAAAACAAATTTAATCTAGTCAAATGTATAGGTTCATCCCAATTTAAAGGCTCATTCTTCACTATCCATTCCTTAGCCGCCCTTATACCTCTCTCTGCTAC
>JAOPFK010000714.1:0-18725 GCA_026122265.1 Ammodytes dubius
AGAATACCTATGTAGTAGGCAGTGTTGGGAATAACGCCGTTTAAAATAACGGCGTTAGGTAACGCCGTTCTTTTTTCAGTAACGGGGTAATCTAACTAATTACTTTTTCCGCCGTTACACCGCCGTTATCGTTACTGAACGTTAAATGCGGTGCGTTACTTTGAATTGATTGAATACACTGTGTAATCCGAGCGCACCCCTGGCTCCATAGGCCTACTACACAAACTGCTAGTGAGGAGACCGGTGTGTGTGGATGACATTATAACTGTCAGTTAGCGCCGTCACGTCAGTCAGCCGGAGCGCCTGAAGTTTCTTTTTCTTTCTCTCTCTGTTGTGTGAGCGACGAGCGTGCACGTTGGCGCAGTAACCACCTATCAATCCACGGTTGAAACGTGCTCTCCCTGAATTTGTTTGCATCGCCCTTGTGAGTAAATGCATTGAGTTTCCCTATCGTATTCTATTCCCGTAAATTATAATTTATGCACGCTATTAAACGGCCGCGATTCGCCGGTTGCAACAGCTGTTTAGCGTGTCATCACGAGCCGTCGCCGAATATTGCTATTGTTCTTTTCCTGGGATCTGTATGCTGCTGTGCATGTTAAAGAAGGAAATAAACAGCGGATAAATCCTTACTCCTCCTCTCATCGTCTCATGCTTCATAGTCTGACGTTTTTGGCCTGAAGTGGTGATTTAGCCGACACCCCTGAAGTGAATCCAGTGATAGGCTATAGCAGATCAGCATTCAGCAGTTTCCTCTACTACTTTTGTTGAGAACAAAATACTGCAGGTGCAGGATAAACCTCTTGCTGTCTGTTGATGCGCAATACATATTGAAGGTTATGTACTGTAGCCTACAAGTAGGCCTACCTGTCTGTTCTACTCATTTCAACTGACTTGTGAAAACTGCTCAGAAAAATCCAAATTTTGACATATAGCCTAGCAACTTTTTTTTTACAGTAGGCTAACGCAAATAGTTACTTTCCCTGGTAACGAGTTACTTCTATTATAAAGTAATTCAGTTAGTAACTCAGTTACTTTTTTGAACAAGTAGTGAGTAACTATAACTAATTACTTTTTTAAAGTAACGTTCCCAACACTGGTAGTAGGTAACACAAAAAAATACCTATGTGTTTGGTAGCACAAAAAAAACGATGTAGTAGGTAACACAAAAAAAAATAATACCTATGTAGTAGGTAACAAAAAAAAACCTATGTGTTAGGTAGCACTAAAAAAAAAACAATGTAGTAGGTAACACAAAAAAAAACCTATGTAGTAGGTAACACATATCTATGTAGTAGGTACTACAATTTTGTGTACCTTATTGTGAAGTGTTACCGGACAAGTGTATTCCCACAGGCCCTGAAAACAGCAGTCATCAAGCCACTCCTAAAAAAGAACAATCTAGATACATCACTCATGAACAATTATAGGCTCATATCTAACCTACCATTTTTAAGCAAAATCATTGAAAAAGCTGTTTATCAACAGCTAAATAACTGCTTAGCAATGAACAACTGCTTTGATGTTTTCCAGTCAGGATTTCGACAACACCACAGCACTGAGAATGCTCTGGTTAAGGTCCTCAATGACATCCATTTAAACACAGAAAGTGGCAAAAGTTCTGTCTTAGTTTTACTGGATCTCAGTGCCGCTTTTGACACAGTTGATCACAACATATTACTAGATCGACTAGCAAACTGGGTTGGACTTTCTGGAACTGTACTAAACTGGTTTGAATCCTACTTAAAGGACAGAGACAATTTATAACCCCCCCACACTCACTATTGATGGCACCATGGTCTCTTTTTGTGTTACCTACTACATAGGTATTCTTTTTTTGTGTTACCTACCCCAGGCCCGCAATCTTGGCGTAATTTTTGATCCCACCCTCTCCCTTGAACCCCACATCCGTCAAACTGTCAAAACCTCCTTCTATCACCGCCGTAATATTGCAAAGATTAGATCCTCCCTCACACCCCATGCTGCTGAAAGACTCATCCATGCCTTCATCTCCTTCCGCCTTGACTATTGTAATTCACTCCTCGCCAGCATCAGCACCACCTCCATCAACAGACTCCAACGTGTCCAGAATGCAGCTGCCCGTCTCCTCACTCACACCAACTCGTGGAACCACATCACCCCAGTCCTCAAAAAGCTCCACTGGCTCCCCATTTCATTCCGGATCGATTACAAACTCCTGGTCCTCACCTAAAAAGCCCTCCACCATCTGACCCCCCCATATCTTACTGACCTCCTCTCCCCCTATCAACCCCCTTGGGCCCTCAGATCCTCCTCAGTCAGTCTCCTCTCCACCCACACATCTAAACTCTGCAGCTTTGGTGACAGATCTTTCTCCAGGGCAGCTCCCAGGCTCTGGAACAGCCTGCCCCAACATATCCATGACTCTGAGTCCCTCACCATCTTCCAGTCCAAACTCAAGACCCATCTCTTCTCCTCTGCCTACCCCTAGTTCACCCACCAACCCAACTCTACATGTTCTTTTTGTTTGTTTATTGTTTTGTTTTTGTAAAGCGCTCTGAGTGAGAGAAGAGCGCTATATAAATAAAATGTATTATTATTATTATTATTGCTATGTGTCAATAGGCAATTTCACATCTGAGCGGACAAATATTGAATGCGGGGTCCCCTAAGGTTCCATTCTTGGGCCTCTTCTGTTTAAAATCTACATGCTCCCACTAGCTTAGATTATGAATAAGAACAAATTATGCTACCATAATTATGCAGACGACACACAAATTTACATAACCATATCACCAGGAGACAACAGTCCAATACAAGCACTGAGTAAGTGCATGGAACAAATCAATGATTGGATGTGCCAACATTTCCTTCAATTAAACAACGATAAAACTGAAGTAATTGTCTTTGGTGCCAAAGATGAACAATTAAAAGTCAGCGCACAGCTTACATCCGTTATGTTAAAAACCACACACCAAGCCAGAAATCTTGGTGTTGTCGTAGACTCCGACTTGAATTTCAAGAAACACATTAAATCAATTAATAAATCAGCCTACTACCACCTTCAAAACATATCAAGAATTAAAGGGTTTATGTCTCAGCAAGATTTAGAAAAACTTCTCCATGCATTTATCTTTAGTAGACTTGACTACTGTAACAGTGTCCTTAGGCCTTCCAAAAAAATCTATCAGACAGCTTCAGCGAATTCAGAACGCTGCTGCTCGAGTCCTCACTAGGACCAAAAAAGTGGATCACATTTCCCCAGTTCTGAGGTCTTTACACTAGCTTCCTGTCACTCAAATAATTGATTTCAAAATACTGATGTTGGTTTATAAAGCCCTAAATGGTTTAGGGCCAAAATACATTACTGATCTGCTGATACGTTATGAACCGTCCAGAGCCCTTAGGTCGTCTGGGACAGGTCTACTTACAGTCCACAGAGTTAGGACTAAACAAGGAGAAGCAGCTTTTAGTTTTTATGCACCAAATATCTGGAACAAACTCTCAGTTCTTTTAAATCGAGTCTGAAGACTTTTCTGTTTCCATTTTAACCTGCAATTTTTATTTGATTTACTTATTTTCATTTGCTTTTAAATGTTTTCTAATGTGTTTTATGTATTCTAATCTTGCCCCTGTAAAGCACTTTGAATGGCCTTGTGTCTGAATTGTGCTATATAAATAAACTTGCCTTGCCCTTGCCTTGCCAATGACCAGGTTACACTGCGTGGTGAATGGGACTTTTTTTTCCCTTTATAGATATCCTCATACTTTTTTTCTTCATATTAAGAGAAATACTTTTTGTATTACACTATGTCTAAAAAATGTAATAAAATATGCAAATTAGCCAATATCTCATTAAATATGTGTACATATAAACCCTTGAAGTTACAGATTTTCTGAGGGCATCACAATGCTCACAATGACAATGATTATAAGGTCATAGAAGAGTGTAAACATTCTGATTTGATATATAATGAAAATGGCTTAAAAACAGTCAACCTATTACGTACTGTATTTACGCATATTGAATGAGATATTGCCTAATTTGCATATTTTATTAAATGTTTTAGACTAAATGTAATACAAAAAGTATTTCTCATAATATGAAGATTAATCTTCAACTTAAAAAGAAAGTATGAGGATATCTATAAAGGGGAAAAAAATCCCATTCACCACGTAGTGTGATACTTGTGTAACCTGTTGTGGTCATTTTCAGGACTTTCGTCACGGGCAGAGATTTTGGCACACATCCCATGTTGTTCAATGGGGTCATATTAGTCTATAATAGTTGAGATATTATTTGCTAAATGAAGTGCATACAAATCGTATCCAGGACTTCTACTAAAGGGTTTATATGTAGGCTATGCATATTTAATGAGATATTGCCTCATTTGCATATTTTATTAAATTTTCTAGTCATATTAGTCTATAACATTTGAGATATTCTCCGCTAAATGAAGCGCATACAAAACTTTCCCAGGACCTCCACTACAAGGGTTATCTTCCAATTTACACACAGTACAAAAACTTCAGGAAGGGTTTGAGCTGTCACTTGAGACATGCCAAAAACTTGGCATCATGCCAAAAACAAAGGAAATCAGTTTAGACTTGAGAAAAAGAAATGTTTAGGCTCACAAAGCAGCAGATGGATATACAGAGTCATCACAGCGTTTCTAAGTGTCAGGAACTGGAGTGAGAAGTATCATCAAGAAATTCAAAGAGAGCCACACAGTACAGAACAAGCCTGGCAGAGGTAGGAAGCGAAAGATTTCAAAGACCCTGGAATGAAAACTAGTGAGAGATGTGTCTAAAATCCCCAGAACAACTGCCAAGACACTAGTGAAGCTTAGTCACGTCAGGAATTGTAGTCTCAAAGAAGACAATCACTAGAACCCTGCACAGGAATGGACTGCAAGGTTGCGGACCAAGAAAAACTCCACTTCTGCAGAAGAGACACCTTCAAGCCCGATGCTAAGAAAGATTATGTATACTGGAGGCGCGTCCTTTGGTCAGATGAGACTAAACTAGCGCTCATTGGCCACAGAGAGGCATATGTTTGAAGAAAGAAGGGAGAGGCGTACAACCAAAGAACACCGTCCCCACAGTGAAACACGTGGTGGGAGTATTATGCTGTGGGGACGCTTCAGTAGGGGAGAACGGGGTAAGTAGGCACACTTTTTACTCTACTGAGAATTGCTTATCACCTAAACATCTTTCAATAGTCATTCCTACATTAAATTGAAGCTTAAGGTGTTGGCTTGAAATGTGTACCCCTCACTTTTTCTATCTTATTGTAATAAAGAAGAAATTAATCATTAAAGACACCCTTACACATTGTGACAACCAACCCCATCAAGGGGTCGGTTGTCAAACACTATGGGGTTGTTTGTCACAATGTTATCTTAATGGGAATAATCTTAAAAAGAAGGCAAGAAAGTAGAACTAAATTTGAAAGTTTAATTGCATTGTCAAGTTGACAAATAGGCCTACATAACTTACTGTAGCCTTGGCAGCTGGTCTAGTTTGGGATGCACTGGGTTGTTTTGATTTTGTTGCCCCTTTTTTCTTTTGCATGCTAGCTGCCTTTTCCTGCTCTATTCTCTTCTTCTCTGGGGTGTCAGTGAGGATACAGCTTGACAATTTCTTTCGTTATTGGGTTCCTTTTCTGGCTGCAGCCTTGAGATAACATGTGACAACCAACCCCCCAAAAATGTGACGCCCAACCCCAACTTGAATTTCTTGCTAGCATCAAGGCCAACAACCATCTGACAACTAATCAGCTTGCTAACCACAATCTAAACTATAGTTTACCCTTCACACTTTGTATGGGTAACAAGTGTTTTGTTATAAACCCATTGTGTAAAAGCCTAGAAGAAAAATACTGAGGAGCTAAATATTTTCCATTTGACATGAAAAACACAAACAGTCGTCTCACCTCAAATTCAGCAGTCTAACTCCAAGGAAGACTATGTAGGTGACCTCTGATCCCAATTCTGGATATTTACATACCAAAATTTCACAGACAGCACCTTCTGGTTCCGAGATATAACGATTGTGACAACCAACCCGTGTGACAAATTACCCCGTTCTCCCCTACGTCTGGAACTGGGAATCTCGTGAAGGTGGAAGGAATCATGAAGAAAGAAGTATATGTGAAGATTTTGAAAGAAAACCTCAAGCAACCTCAAGATTGAGAGATTTGCCAAAGGGCTGGGATTGCTCAGGAGACGTTTGTGAGACTTGTTGAAAACTACAACTAATGACTGCAGGCTGTTATCGAGCAAAAAGGATACACAATTGACTATTAGCATCAGGGGGGGGAAATAATTTTGACCCTGGTAGTTTTTTTTTTTTTGGTGAAATTATTTTGTTTCTGTGGCAAAACTAAATAATGTAATCATCAAAAATTAAAGTAGGATGTTTGGAAAAGCTGTGTTAAAAAGTATTTGCTCTGTTTGACAGCACTTGGATAATACTTTCAATTTTTTTTTTTATATATTTATATTTTATATCATTTTCATAATTCTGTCCTCAACTGTAGATGATTGACGATGATAAGGATTGTTTCTTCTTTTTTTTACAGTGACATATTCATTTAAAATCAATACAATGCTGAAAAAAATACTTTTCAATATAAAAAAAAATCACTGGACTGATCCAGTGTTGAGTGTAAGCCAGTACACACACTACACTGTTGGCCTATGAGTAGTTACTGTTTGTAAAGGAGCACATGAGGAATCCACATGAGGAAACAAAACACGACTGGGGAAATATTTCCCATAGCTTTGAATCTCCATACTTACCCTTTCCATCTTTTCAACCTTTGGAGACCACAGCAATGGCTTGGGAAGGTTAATTCAGCACTCTGCAAATGGAGAAAGGCTCTAAAGGGGGGAAGAACTTTGAGGGCCCAAGTGTTTTTAGCTCTGAGCTTTTCAATAGTCCCCATACCTATTGAAGGCAAAGAGCTCACTTTGGTGTCTGAAAGGTCTCTGGAAAGACAGACAAAGAGTTGAGATCAATTCATTTGGATACAAAACTATTCCTGTGTCCAACCAGCATGTGCTGCATTGAAAAATTGTTTATTGTTATATTAATTGATAAAAGAAAACAGGAAGTTATTCAAAAAAACAAATTCAATACATTTCAGTCACTCACATGTAAGTCGGGCCGCGGATCACACCATAAAATGCAAGATTGTGTATTTGTTCCAAATCCACATTCCTATGAAGGTATCTGCAGAATGAATGACAGATTACAGTTAAAGTAATATGGACAAAATGTTTTCTACAACCATATGCTATATTACAAATAACTTTATAACTATATCGAAACATTTAAAAAAACACGATAGTAACCTGCCAGCTAGGTGTCAAAGAGACTGTCAAAGTGGTGAGCCCAGAACAGGCAGAAACCCACCAGCAGGACTCAATACACTTAGGGCCCGTGTCCACCTAACGCCTTTTTCCAGCGTGAAACGTCTACTGAGCGTTTTTTTCGGCCGCTTTTTTGAAGCGTTTTATGATCTGGGAGAGAGAGCGCTGTGAGCGGGGGAGAGCGAAAACTGATCGTCATTTGTCACTGTCAGACCTATGATCAACACTGGTTTAACTGTTTAGGCTTGCTGTTTTCTATTTAAAATCATTTTAATATGAGTAGTCTTATGAAACGGAGAATACTTTCCACCATCCTCTGTTTGGATGAGGAGTTATCGCGGCTCCTGCAAACACACACTGAGCAAGTAGTAGGCTGACGTGCACATGAAACGATAGGAGATAAAAATACAGCGAATCAAGTGTCAGCCTAATCTGCTCCCACAAACGGGCTCTCCTCCCTCTGTTCTGGTCATTTTAAGTCACTATTTTCGTACAGTTTCGGGTAAACGGAGACGGAGAAAACAGTTTCTCTTCCGTCTTCTTGGTTGCCAAGGTGACGCGTCCCAACGATCTACAGTCTGATTGGCCCGCTGAAAAAAGCGGCGGTGACGTCCACACCGCCTTTCTGAAAAGTTGAGCTTTTTTCAACTGGAAAAGCTCGAAGTGGCCGCACAAAAAGGCAAAAACGATCAAAAAAAAAGCACTGGGCGCTGCGCCTTTTCTCCGAGCGGCCGCCTTTTGCCGAGGCGGCCGCTTCTTAATTGAAAAAAGGCGCTTGCGGTCGGAAAAAGGCGTTAGGTGGACACGGGCCCCTAACCAGGAAGGTAAGAAAAATATGGCGTATAATGAAAGGGTTCAAATCAGACAAGGCTTGAGGCAGACAAATAATAAGAAAAATTTAATGCAAAATATACAATCCGTTAGAGGACTGTCTGCTGATATACCCATGAGGTTATCATAGGAGACGAGGAACAGGGGAGAAGGTTAGCTGGTAAAACTGGCAGAAGGGTGTAGCTAGATCTGGGACACAGGCTGAATGAATGAATGAGTGATCAAGAAGGATTCCCTACAGAGGCTAAATACAAACACAGATAACTGTAAGCTTTTAGTTTGCCTGCAATAAGTCAAAATGGCGTACACTTCCTCCAGGCTGCTCCCATTAAAGGCGTAGCGTTGGATCTCTTTCACACCATTGCTATTCAGCATGCTAAAAAAAAGGGGGGAAAAGTGTAAGGTTTGTTCAATGTTTATTTTTGAAATTGTTGAACCTAGAGCCTAAACAGAACTCTCTTTAAGACCCCCCTGACTGACGGGGTCAGTCTGCTCTCATTGGCCAGGTTCCCTTGTGGCAACCTGGTGGCAACAGGCACTGCCCTCTATCTTCACAGCTACACTGCATGGACCTATTAGCTAGCCTGGTCCTACCAGACCATCATACTTCATTTCATTTGTGCAGAAATCACTCAATTGACAAACTTTACCTTACTTGAACGCGGGTGTCTGTCGAAGTTTAAAAATATTAGATCTTCCCAGTGCCACCCTGGATCTGCCAACTAATCGCATAACTTTCGGTCGTGACGTATGTCATGTGCCAGCTTCTGAGTACAACTGAAACTGGCGCACAACCTCAACGTCATTGTCTCAGCCACTTCCTGTTTGCTGATTGGACCGTAAAAATCTGGACGGAGAAATCCAGCATATATCTACCGCAGGCCCAGACTGACTACTGAAGGGAAATTAAAATTGAGCGGAAGTATTTAGGCAGGCGGTGCCAGGCTACCTAATAGCTACACTGTGAAGTAAAAAGAGCGGACTGCAGTGCGAGCTCGGGCAGATTTGAGAAGGCAGGGGAGGGCGAGGCCAGGTAAGGCTGGTGCATGTAGCAGCATCTGTTACACACATGCTGTTTGTTTTGTTGCAGTGTTGTGTAAGATTTGCTCTCCTACAGTCTATATTTATCTTTCTCCTCATATACAGGTGAAACTCGAAAAATTAGAATATCGTGCAAAAGTTCATTTATTTCAGTAATTCAACTTTATAGGTGAACATAATATCTTATACAGACTCATTACATACAAAGTGAGATATGTGAAGCCTTTATTTTTTTATAATTGTGATTATTATGGCTTACAGTTTATAAAAACCCCAAATTCAAAATCTCAGAAAATTAGAATATTACATAAAATCAATAAAAAAATTATTTTAAATACAGAAATGTCGGCCCTCTAGAAAGTATAATCATACATATGTACTAAGTACTTGGTTTGGGCCCCTTTTGCATGAATTATTGCCTAAATGCGGCGTGGCATGGATGCTATCAGCCTGTGGTACTGCTGAGGTGTTATGGAAGCCCAGGTTGCTTTGATGTGGCCTTCAGCTCGTCTGTATTGTTGGGTCTGGTGTGTATTATCTTCCTCTTGACAATAGTCCATAGTTTCTCTATGGAGTTCAGGTCAGGAGAGTTGTCTGGCATTCATGCAGAGTAATACCATGGTCAGGTCAACCAGTTACAGTGGTTTATGGTACAGTGGCAGGTGCCAAGTCTAGCTGGAAATGGAAATTGTCATCTCCATAAAGCTTGTCAACAGACAGAAGCATGAAGTGCTCTAAAATCTTTGGTAGATGGACTGTGTGACTTTGGATTGTTAACACAGTGGACCAACAGCAGCAGATGACATGATACCTCAAATCATCACTGATCCAAATTAAATGTTGCGTTTCATTTGAAAATCAAGGTTGCACAGTCTAGAGGAAGAGTGGAGGGGCACAAAATCCAAGGGGCTTGAAGACCACTGTCAAGTTTCAACAGTCAGTGATGATTTGAGGCACCATGTCAGCTGATGGTGTTGGTCCACTGTGTTATCAAGTCCAAAGTCACCACAGCTGTCTACCAGGAGATTTTAGAGCACTTCATGCTTCTGTCTGTTGACAAGCTTTAGGGAGATGCTGAATTACTTTTTCCAGCAAGACTTGACACCTGTCCACAGTGCCAAAACCACAAGTAACTGGTTGACCGACCATGGTATTACTGTGTTGATTGGCCAGACAACTCTCCTGACCTGAACCCAATAGAGAAACTATGGACTATTGTCAAGAGGAAGATGATACACACCAGACCCAACAATACAGAGGAGCTGAAGGCCACTATCAAAGCAACCTGGGCTTCCATAACACCTCAGCAGTGCCACAGACTGATAGCATCTATGCCACACCGCATTTAGGCAATAATTTGTGCAAAAGGGGCCCAAACCAAGTACTTAGTACATATGCATGATTATACTTTATAGAGGGCCAACATTTCTGTATTTAAAATCCTTTTTTTATTGATTTTATGTAATATTCTAATTTTCTGAGATTTTGAATTTGGGGTTTTCATAAGCTGTAAGCCATAATAATCACAATTATAACAAATAAAGGCTTGAAATATCTCACTTTGAATGTAATGAGTCTATATAATATATTAGTTTCACCATTTAGGTTGAATTACTGAAATAAATGAACTTTTGCACGATATTCTAATTTTTCGAGTTTCACCTGTACAACTGCCTGTTATCATGTGACCAGAATGTAATACTATGATTGCGTGGTGAAAACTGAACCTCTCCAACGGAGCAAACTATGTCCACTGGCGAAGGTCTGTTTACATGTTAGCCAGATGTGGTAACTAATGTCCACTGTGTTCATATTTTCTGGTTCAATTATCAACTTGTTGAATGCTAGTATAAGGCTGCTAGCAGAATTAGCTTCAGCATCTGGGTCAGCATCATTTACAGGGTTCAGCTCTGGTCCAATGTCTTTTTGGCTAATTTATTTTGCAATAAATTAATAAATGATTTATTAATGAATACCTTATTATTATTAACAGTTCATTTTGACATCCCCGATTCTAGTCTGACAGAAATGAAGAGCTAGATTTTACACAGTTTGTTCTTGAAATTGTCATCACGTTGGTTTTAAAATTACACTGATGTAAAGCTGTACGAGAAAATAAATAAAAAGCTAAACCAGATGATAATCATTTCAGCCTGTTTCTCACTGACAATGACTCTGAAAGTTATATTTGAGTCAGTGCCAATTGAATACTTACATGGTCAGAGCATTCTCAGATATTCCAGTGAAAGAATTAGCAAGTATAACTTGTATGTGGACATTTTCCACTATCTCCCTGTCAAAAAGGTATGAAGATAAAATAATTTTTTACATGTCATCATTCAATTTGGCAACCAAAAGTCTATGCAATTAGAAAAATGTAAATGTGACATACAAAATGAAATCCTCTTGGCTGGAGTGAATATATTGTAGCACGGGAAAGGAGGTGAGACCCGTGTTGGTGATCCCACTGAAACAAAACTCAGCAATCAGTTACCAGGGGCGTTTCTAGGTTTTTGAAAGATCCGGGGCTCAGCCCAGGCCGGTCACGCGCGGCAGTTTTTTTTATGCTTTTTTTAAAAACCCAAATAAACAATTGTTGCAGGTCCCAGGGGGTTGGGACTCTACAGCAGATAACGTTATAATTCTCTGTTAACAAACATAAATGAGTCAGTACGCTTCTGCAGCTGGTCTCATTCCCTGTTGACATGAGAATCATGTATTGACATAAATATTAACCGTTATTCTTTTAATTTCATATCATATCTTCATATTATTGTCATAAACCTTCATGTACAAAGCGGTCATGTAGACCAGTGATTTTCAACCAGTGTGCCGCGGCACACTAGTGTGCCGTGAGGGATCGTCAGGTGTGCCGTGGGAAATTATCTGATATCACCTAATTAACCATTGTTGAGCGTCTTTGTGTGAGGAAATGGGAGCGGAACATAAAGTCTTATTGCTCCACACGTATGTCCGGTGGCTGTCGCGCGGCAAAGTGCTGGCCCGTGTGTATGAGCTGCGAGAGGAACTTAAAGTTTTTCTGACAAACGGTCCGTTTACTCAAAGCTGCTTGCAAGTGATGAGTGGTGTGCAAAGCTGCAGGGCTCCAGACTGCGACCAAATGCTCGCATTTTGCGAGTGCTATGTTCAACTAGGGGCACGCACGCGACCGGGAAATTCACCGACATATCTTTTCATTATTATTATTATTACATCCATTATTAGTGCTTTGTGTTTGAGAGAGAGAGAGAGCAGTTCGCGGCTGATCAGTGAAATGATCAACAGCGGGATCATGTGACTAACTCTCATCTCAGTGTCGTCACCTCGTTAACATGTTGCCAGCTGGCGACTTTTTCCACTATATTTGCCGACTTTCCGCCATAGCGCTAAGGCTAGTTAAAGACTAGAGACAAATCTTGCAACTTTTTTTGAATACCGCGCTCACCAGAGCCGAGTACTAGTAACGGCTGCTGTCTCCTCCTCCTCACCGCTGACAGCCCTCACTCACACGGTTTGTGCTTCTGATAACAGCCCCCTGCTACCTGCAGCAGCCAGCAGACAGATAACACCGTGTCGCTCTGAGCAAGAGCTGCCAGGTGACGTTTGTAAATACGTTAATAGTTTTATTGGTCACATTCAATTGCACTGATCTATATAAAAACTAACCTTGTAGCAATAACAACGTTTTTAAAGTTAGTTTGTAATATGTAAGAGGCCTAGGTATTTGTTAAGGCCTATACTCAGCATTCTATTCATTTAGCCTCTTTCTGAATGGCTATTATGCAATTAGTTGATTATGCACCAGCTACTACTAGTAATTGTGGTCCAATAACTATTTCCTTATAGAGGAGTCAGCAGAGATAGAGAAGGAAAATCACAGGGCTCAGGTGTCGAAGGGGTTGAGGTGAAAATGGGTCAAAATCCAGTCTTTCTACCATTCCTGCCAGATACCATTGTGTTCATCGAAACAGCCCAGTTTCACACTAAGTGAGTATAAATACATTAGAAACTATATTATTAACTATATGATTATATGTACTGTGTTAGATATTGGGCAGTTTCATGTTGTCCTTGATTACGGTGATGTGTTACGCAGCATCACATCATGTCTTAAACTCCTGGACTCTGTTTTTCACTCTGCTTTAAGGTTCATCACAGGAGATGCTTATGACACACACCATTGTCTTTTATATGAAAAGTTGGTGGTCCCCCTTAAGAGAGACGTGATGCACATTGCATGTTTTATTTACAAAGCCTTGACGGAAGCTTCCTCGTTATTTAACTGAATTGCTGCAAATCTCAGATGGGCTTTATCAACCCGCTCCATGACATGCTTATGCTTTATGTCCACAAGCCGGTCTGAGCTGGAAAGACAGCTTTTAGCTTCAGTGCCCCGACCCCTGGAACAACTTACAGCAACAAATTAAACTAAATAACTTCTTTATCTTAACCAATTCAAACAAACTATTATTAAATCTGCCAAACCTACTGTAACTGTTTTAATTAGGCAATAGTACCTCACCATTTAATTTTAATTGCACCACTTAATTCACCACTGTGTAAATGTTTCAATTGTTTTTCTCTTCACCTGTTGTTGTGTATTTGATGTATTGCGTTGAATATTGTTAATGTATTGTTGTTTTTCCTTTGAATTTGTTTGAACTCGACGTCATTGAAAATGAGGGTCACCCCTCAATTGGTCTCTCGAGGATAAATAAAAGTTAAATGAAATGAAAAATGAAAATGAGTGTCATTTTGTGTCATTTTGGTTGGTGGTGTGCCCCAGGATTTTGTAAATGTAAAAAGTGTGCCGTGGCTCAAAAAAGGTTGAAAATCACTGATGTAGACTACAGACGAAAAAAATAGATATAGTAGCAGGCTTAATGCCTCTGGTACCATCACACTAATACAGTCACTAACGTTAGCTAGCTAGAGCATTCTAGCCGCAGACAAAGTACAAGTACATTTCCCATAAGTAAGGTTTTCAAAACGTTTAAAGACATTTGAATTACTGACATATAATAAAGACATTGTGAAATCTAGGGCTTGTGCTCACTACTCACCTGTTGTAAACACTGAGAGACTGGCTGGCTGCTGAAGTGTACTTAAGGTACGAACACACTACACGCGTTACCCGCGTAAGATTTACGTGCGTAACGCAGCTAAAATGTTGCTTGATCATTTTGTGTCAAAAATGGTTCTACGCGCGTAGTCTCCCTCCCGATATTGTATTTCCCCTAATTAACCATGGCTGCGATCAGACCCGACCCGACACAACAGCGTGCATGTCCGCACAAAAACAACAACAACACGGCCAACAACTGTGCCAAAAGACAAACTGAACAGCACAAATAGCCTGGCATTAAAACAGCATTGCATAATCACGGCAGCTACATAACAAACACAGTTACAGCAACATCGATGCACGGCGGCACAACACAAAGCCAAGTAGCCAACATTACCCTACTGGCTGTGACAGGGGACCGTGTCGGCGTAAGCACACGTGCTTCGCTGTACTTGTTTGAAAGTCCACGACATAGCCGTCATATTTGGGTTCATAATATGAGGCGCTAGCCCCCACACACCGGGTGAGTTAATAAATGCTATACTGGCCTACTTGTTTTATCTGCTAAAGCACAGCCGTACTTATTCATGGATTATCCAGAAGTCCATCTCCTGGTTTACTCCCACGTCTTCTATTCCGAGCTGCTGTCATCAGGGTTCTCAACTTTGGAATTGTTTAGAGTGAGACAGAAGCGATTCCATGCGATGCGCAGCGAGCAAATTTTATTGTGTGTTCATTTATTAATTAAAGCATAATAATGGTTTTATACACCAAGTTCAGTTCAATATAATTTCTTTGTTTTAGTTAAAATATAGCCTATTGTAGTAAGTTTATGATGAAAGTATAACTGGATAATACCAAATGCCAGACTAGTGAGATGGGTGTAGGCCTAGGGTAGTTCTTCGGGTAGTTATTCAGTAAAACTCTTAGTTCATTTCAGCAAATATGGATACTGGGTATTACTGATGCTCGCTGTGTAGCTTCGAGTGGCAGATTTGAGGCCTTCAGGATAGGGTTTTCTGCTTCACTTGAAGCACTGTGGCTCACACAGCCATTTGACCATCATAATGGAGGACAATGTTCCATTCTAGGGCTAGTCTGTTTCTGGTGCTGGTGAAGACCAACCATGGAGAAGATTCTTTCGGCGTCCCATTGAATGTGGAGCCTAAAACCAACTTGGCCCTCAATAAGGTGAAAATCGAAAAGCAAGTGCAAAACAAAAGCATTATTAGCTGTCTTATGGGCTTTCATGAGGCCTCTAAGGCCCACACACATACAGGAATAAACTTCTACATGGTAAATTAAAATACTGTTCATAAAAAGTAGCTTTCCACCCTGTTCTGTTGCAATGGGCCCTCACCATCATATAACATGGGTCTGCAGACCAATCTCTGAAATGTTTTACAGTTGCAGAGTAAAGAGTGCTGCCTGTTTAAGAAAAATAATGTTCCTTCTGCAGCTCAAGTTTTGATTTAAAATCTAAATTTTCCAGATTGATTTTCAGATGATGCATTTTACTTTAAAACTGTACAATTTCTTCCAGGGGGCATGCCCGACCCCAACAAGGTACAGATATCTCCCAACAGTAATCCAAATCCTGTGGAAACACTGCTCCTTAATATGTTATGCATAAACGTATGTATCTTTGCGGAAAAGTCAATGTAACTGACTGGATAGGGCGGGGGGCTTTAAGGTCTGGCTATTATCTCATAATCTCTATGAACCAACTAGTTTCCACAATCTTTTTATTTGCGGGAGCATGCACAAGCATATCAAGAAAAAATAAAAAATAAAGTGGGCCCACACAGGTCTTGAACGGGCCCGAGATCGTTAGACCGCCTGCACGCTTGTCGTGTAGCCGAAAGAAACGCTGCCTTCTCTCTGCCGCTCGCTCTCGCAGAATGCATAGTGGGCGCAACAAACTACCCAGTGAAACGGCCTTAACTAGCTATGAACGAAGGAAATCAAATTAGTTTTCCCCAAAAAAACGAATGAGTTTTTCCCAAAAACGGGACAAATTGTGTCCCGGGAGAGATTTCTTTCATCGGACAGCTGGTGAAAAAAGAGAACAATTTCGGGAAAAAGGGACGGGTGGCAACCATAGATAGTTAAATAAGGTGGCAACACTAGGTGATGGTGTGAAGGCCAGGATTTATCGAAGCATAGGCTATATAAAAAAAATTGTTTGGCAGAGTTATAATTTGCGTGAGAAATGCAAGGTGTGGCGTGGAGCTGTGAATTGCTGAAATGCGTGTGTCTCACTTCATTGCGTGAGGTTGAGAACCCTGTGTCATACAGCACCGGCTTGGCTGCCGCAATACATTCCTCCTCTGTGTCTCTCATCAGCCTCTGTGTACACTGTTCTCAGACCGTGCCAATGTATGTACGTCGGGTCAAGCCCAACGTTGATTGGCCAACGCGGCTAATCGTCATGCGTAGGAGCGTAAAAAGTTCAATTTTTGAACTCCGCGCGTAGCTGCGTAGTGCGTATATACCGGCTCATACGCAGCTAACGCAGCTAAATGTTGCTTTATGCGCGAGTGACGCATCTACGCGCATGTCGCGCGTAAACCAATGGTTTCCTATGGAAAATAGCCGATTTTATAAGCGTCTGTACGTGTAACATGTGTAGTGTGTTCGCACCTTTACGCACTTGTTGCTCTAGTCTGTTCTGGTGCGGTAAATGAGGGGCGTTCAAGGACCGTCAGAAATTAATTTTTATTTTATTTTTTTCAAAAAAAAATGATTCGGGGCTAATCAAATTAGATCCGGGGCTTTAGCCCCGAATAAAACAGCCTAGCGACGCCACTGTCAGTTACTGCTTGAATTGGAAAGCAATGCATTAGTAAACTTCTATTTATTACTTTAACATTATTTTTATTATAAATATGATATATGATACATAAAGACTATCAATAATAGCTACATAAGAATTGTACTGTGCATTTTTCATTGCAATTGTGTATGTGACAATTAAATGAGGAAATGAAAATGTACTTACAGGTACTTTAAATTAGGCAGATCCTTAAATGCCTCTTGGTCAATGTATGACAGTGTTCTGATCCCAGTCAATTGTCTATTGGACACGCACACATGCACGCCACACACACACACACGCACGCACACACACACACCACACACACACACACACACACCACACACACACACACACACACACACACACACACACAACACACACACACACACACACACACACACACAACACACACACACACAGATTCAGTACTACTTCAGGACAATCATATTCTCATGGTGGCATACCTGGGAGACTTTATTTGAATCCTAATTAAGTTGCTCAAAGTTTACATACATGTGGGTGAGCCTGGAAAGGCCGTAGAAGGAATGCCTCTCAAGATAACTTAAAGTATCATCATCAGAGATGTCTCTGTAAAAACACACAAACAAAACACAACTAAAATACAGTACTATATTTGGATATACAGTAGGCTACAGTGTATTCAGTAGTTGGGCCTCATGCAAGAAAAACTCGTACTGTATAAGCAGAACTGTTCTTAGCTGGATTTTAGAGAGCTTATCATCTCACAGATTTTTTCATATTCTCTTCAGTATTAATATAATTCAAGAATGTTTCAGGGCAGGGATAGATAGATAGATAGATAGACAGACAGACAGACAGACAGACAGACAGACAGACAGACAGACAGACAGACAGACAGACAGACAGACAGACAGACAGACAGACAGAAGAAGACAGATAGATACAGACAGAAGAGATAGAAAGATAGAAGGATAGATAGATAGATATTACGACAAGTTTGTGCAGTTCTGCAGCTGGATCGGATATGAAACAGACACACAAATCCTCCCAAAATAATTAGGGTTACATTTAGGATAAGAATTAAAAAGTGGTTTTGCATAAGGATGAGATATAATAAATAAAACCACTCCTTTACACAATGGTACACCAAAAAAATAACCATTTTAGTTTGATTTGTGGTAAATTACCAAGAAAGCCAGTTGGTATAAAAACATATTATTTTAAGTAACTACAAAGTTGCCCAGTATGTACGGTATAAAACTAACAGATACTGTACATTGGAAATAGCTATTTGACATTAATTAATTTTACTGACCTTGGAGTTTATCTACAGCTTGTTGGATCATTTGGCTGCTTAGCTTGTGTCTCTGCACCTTGGGATCTCAGCAATTCATTGAGATTTTTCATCTCTTAAATTTTTTATAATAAAAGAAAAAGAAACTTGCTGAGGAACACAGATTTGGTTTTAAGATATTTTTGGCATTTTTCATGCTTTTTTTATTGATAGTTTCAAGAGACAGAGGTGAAATAGGGCAGAGAGGGGAGTGGCATGCAGAGAACGACCCAACGGGCTGGAATCGAACCCGGGTCTGCTGCTGGGTCCGGCCCAGGGGGGGACGCCCTACCAACTGAG
>JAOPFK010000727.1:0-10759 GCA_026122265.1 Ammodytes dubius
GGCTATAGATTATAGAAAACATAGTTTCTGATTTGTGAAACTTTTTTTCTAGTTGTGAAAATGCAAAGAATGAACATTTTAATGGTTTTTAGGGGTCTAGGCCACATTAGAACTGGTTCTGATTGAAAATCACTGCATCTAGACTCTTCAAATCTGGACTAGATTATCACAGTGATGCTATAGATTATAGAACACATAGTTCCTAATTTGTGAAACTTTTTTTCTATTTGTGAAAATGCAATAAAGGCACATGTCAACGCTTTTTTGGGGTCTAGACCGCATTAGAACTGGTCCTGATTGAACACCACTACACATAGACTCAACAAGAGAAAGAGCAGGCTGCAGCCTTCACAATCGACAGAGTTCCTGGGCATTTGTTTGGATGCCAAATCAGGAACTCTTTTTTTATTTGACGTCGGCGAGACAGGCCGCCCTCAGGGCGTGCTTGTCCCAGTTTCGTTTGGGGGCCAGAGTGACATGGAGATTCAGCCTCGACTCTTTGGGTTAATGGCAGCCACGGTGCACATCGTGTCCATGGCCCTTCTGAACATGCGCCCAGTGCAGCGTTGCCTCCTGAGCCTGGGTCTTTGTCCACAGAGAGATCTGCATGCCAGAGTGTTGGTTTCACGCAGACTGCGCATAGCTCTCCGCTGGTGGGAGGAACCAGCCAATTTAGCACGGGGCAATGCACTGGGGCCGGTGTTGCGTCACCAGGTGGTGTCCGCCGACGCCTCCCTGGTAGGCTGGGGAGCCGTACACAAGGGTCAAGGCATCAGTGGCCAATGGCACGGACCCTGGTTGACACAGCACATCAATCAGTTAAAATTGCAGGCTATCCATTCAGCTCTTTTGTACTTCCTGCCAGAGCTGGAAAACCGCCATATACTGGTAAGAACAGACAGAACAGCGGCAGCGGCATACATAAACAGGCAGGGGGGGCCTGGGTTCCCCGCGCCTTTGCAGATTGGCTCAGATAATATGGGAGTGGGCGTATCCACGATTCAAGTCCCTCAGGGCGATGCACATCCCGGGTCAGGTGAACCTTGCGGCGGATCGGCTCTCCAGAGGGGGACCCCTCCCCGGGGAATGGAGACTGCATCCGGAGGTCGTGAGCGATATCTGGGAGTGCTTTGGTACAGCCACAGCCGATCTCTTCGCCTCGAGGGAGACAGCTCACTGTCCCCTCTTTTTCGCCATGAAAAGGGGCAATCCTCCCTTGGGCACGGATGCCATGGCACAACAGTGGCCACAAGGCCTCCTGTATGCCTTCCCTCCCTTCACCCTCCATCATACACTTCTACAGCGAGTTCAGGTGGAAGAGGTGAGCCTCATCCTGGTGGCCCCCAACTGGCCCCAGATGATCTGGTTCTCAGCGATTGCACCCCTCCTTCAGGGACACCCGTGGGAGCTCCCGGGTCGGCGGGACCTCCTCTCCCAGGTCCACGGGACTCTCTTTCATCCTTTTCCCCAGGGTCTCCGGCTTTGGGCCTGGCCCCTGAGAGGGCCGGGTTTCTAGCTATGGGGTTGCCCCAGTCTGTGGTCAGGGTTTTTCCTGCATAGAGAAATTTTCGGCGCCCCCAAAGAGGATTTAACCAGCGCCAAAGGAAAATCACCAGCGCCAAAATGATAAAATTTGAGAATAATTTAAAACCTCTCTAAATTCAGCCCAATTTAAGTCATCCTTGTGAGGGACTAGTCAATAACTTGAATTTCAATTTCGATTACATTTACGGCCTCCCTCAATCATGAAAACAAAATAATCGTAATTTAACTGTCATTGTTCCGCACGCCGGGGCATGCTGGCTTTTAAATGCAGCGAACCCTTTCAGCCGTGAGCTCCGCTCGGCCCCGCCCTCACCTTCGAAAAACTTCGAAGGACGGCAGTAAGTCGAGAAGAAAGGTAAAACTAATTGTGTTTTCGGAAAATAGTTCAGACTCACAACAGACTAAAATAATGTGCAAGATATGTCACACGCGGACACTCGAGTCACATGACATATAGGCCTATGCGACCGCGGAGAGAAAGAAAAAAAAATGCATATGCGACCATGTCTGCGCCTCAAAACATCTTGACCAATTTGTTAATTCACTTTTAGTCGAATCAAAGTGGTCTATGACCAAGCAATAAAGGAACAAAAAAACACAGGAGTTTAAAGCTCCTTGACTCCTGCCACCACAACCAGGCCCGCCGACACAAATGCCTGGGCCCCTGAAAACCTCCTGTCAATGGGCCCCCCTAACTCATACTTTACTTGTATTAATGTGTGTGTGTGCGCTCATCCCTAAATTAACACATACATGTATTTGTAGATAGACTAACTATCTTATCAACTAGGGACGTGCAGCGAGAGTTTGGGGAGCAGGAGCTCAAGTGAGAAAAAGGACTCTTTTGTGATTATTATACTGTATATGTTTTTAAAAATAGTAGCACATTTCTGACTTACTTACCAATTTATTTTAATACCCTAAAACTCACGCAATTGCTTAATATTCAACAGATTTTTACAAAATAACATTGGTTTTCTTGAGTATTCACTAGGTTTATCACA
This sequence comes from Ammodytes dubius, assembly GCA_026122265.1. Classification (NCBI taxonomy): domain Eukaryota; kingdom Metazoa; phylum Chordata; class Actinopteri; order Uranoscopiformes; family Ammodytidae; genus Ammodytes; species Ammodytes dubius. Next base: position 2,550 of record JAOPFK010000727.1, read on the forward strand.
GGAGCAGGCAACAACAAAGGACACTATTACAGATATTGCCTATGCTGCGGGCCAGCCCTGAGGTGCAGTAAAGAACTGGGGCCGGTTTCCCAAAGCCTTCTTAGAGCCTTCTTAACGCTACGTCATTCGTAACCCCTACGTAGAGTTCCTACTTAACGTTTCGCCTGTTTCCCGAAACGTTCTTTGCTACGAATCTCTTTCGTACATCACACGTTGGTAAGGTTGGTCTGGAGCGCCCTCAGAGCCTTCTTAGCTCTACCGAAGGGATGTTTCAGCTCTCACTTGTGTCATTTAACTAATAAATCTGACTGTATTTCATATCAAATGGACACAGCGATGACTGTATTTAATAACAAACTGTTCAAAACGATCCAACTGTATAGTGTATATCACGTATATTTAAAGTAGGCTTAGGCTATTATATATTTTAGCAGAATACCATTAACTCTGATTCACAAAGTGTTCAAACTATATCAACAAGTAGCCTACTTTTTAGTCATCTAACTGACTTGACAATCAGCATTAACTGAATGGATGCGATGTCCGTCAATATGAAAATACTTTATAGGCTACGTGATACACTATAGCCTACAGTCGGATCGTTTTTATCAGTTTGTTATTAAATACAGTCATCACTGTGTCCCTTTGATATGAAATACAGTCAGATTTATAAGTTTAATGACACAAGTGAAAGTCCCTGCGATCGCTGTGGCATCGCCAGAGATACAAACCCCCACATTTCCTTCCGTAAAGCACCATGCGTAAAACGGACACGAGTGACATCCCTGTTGCGCATGGAACTCATTCATGATGAAAATAATTGCTGTAAACAATCTTCATCTCCTCCGCTGTTTCTATATTTTCTATATATATTTTTTAATTAGTAGGCTATAGGCTATGGTAGTATGTTCGACATGGTTAACACTAGAACCTCCGCACTATTTTCCACACCGGCTCAGCTGACAGCTGAGAGCTGTCAGCTGAGCCCGGGCAGAGTGCGTCGGATCCTCCGCCTCAAAACATGTAAACGTGCGAAAAAATTAATGAATAATCGATTAGAGTTTACCTTAAAATAAGTGTACCATGTTACTGTTTATTGTATTTAGGATTTTAGCTCATTTGGACGCTGTTTGGGCCGTCTGTTTTTATTTATATAGGCTATTGGCGATATTATATCTACTTTCAGTTTCATTACTGACCCACCAAGTAACGTGATTAGTGTTCTTAAAGATACTTAGATTATAAAACAAGAGTTCCAAAACACAGATGATGATTCAACAAACTAATGCATGACTTTATATTACACTAGAAATGCACTGGTAGATTTGATTAGACAGCATACAGATGCAGCTACGCATGAAATGAGCAGGAAATGGATAATCGAACTCGGAGCAACCGATTTCAGCAGTGTACGAACGACGTAAGGAGTGTTTCTCCTAAGACACCGTTCGGGAACCAGGACTACAGAGGTAAACAACTTTGGTAAATCATAACGTAGAAGTCTTCGTAGCTCGCTAAGAGAGGACGTTATCGGGAAACCGGCCCCTGGTCAGACATCCTTATGGTGTGACACCTGGGTCTGGTTGTCTATGCAGTATGTTCAGTATGTGACATGAAACTCATGGAACATTTTTCAAATTGTACCTGGCTGCTGGCGTCAACCTGAAGACATAGATCAAAGACTTTGGACCTTATTGTCCCCTAAGGGAAATTCTTTATCTCAAAAATGTACGTTAAGACATTTAAACCTGTTTGTAGACTCAGGAAAACAACAAAGTAATTACCTTGTCAACTTTATAAGAATGTTTTCTGTTTTACCTGAGGGGTCCAAATACTTTTCACAATTCATAGAATAACACCCAGACACAAGTAGCAGGACGACTCAGGTAAAATAATCCAGACACAACTGTACAACAATATATCAAAACCAAATTTTGTGACCATATGGCACAACAAGTAAAGGAAATTAATGCATAATTGTATTAAAGAACTCCATTTATCTGATATGGATGTAACGGCTAGATCAGGAGGACACAGGTGCGGACAGTATCAGTATTAAGAAGATTTATTTGGAAGTAACCAGCAGGGGGTTAGGACCGTGATCCGGCGGGGACGCTGGCTGTCATGGGGGGCTCCAGGTAGAGAGCAACGGGGCAAGTCCAGGGGGCTGAGTGGGAGCGGGCTAGAGAAGGCAGGCAGAGAGGTCCGGGGGGAAGTGCTGGCGGGCGAGGGCTGGAGCTGGTGGCTGGAGTCAGGCCGGGAGAGCTGTGGCATAAAAACAGGAGTTAGCCAGGAAAAATGCAAAAAGCGAAGCTGCAAACAGGTTAGCTTAGAGAGAGAGAACTGACTGTGTGGAAACAGAATCTACAATCTGGCAGTGTCTGGAAGGAAGGGCCGGGTATATGAAGAGCAGTTGATGTCCCTCTCCCTCTGCTGATGGTGGCCTACCAGCAACGCTGCACTCGCAGAGCCACCGCCATCATTAAGGACATTCACCACCCCTCACACAGCCTGTTCTCCCTCCTGCCATCAGGGAGGAGATACAGGAGCATTCCCTGCAGATCCAGCAGGATGCTGAGCAGCTTTTTTCCACAGGCTGTAAGGCTTTATTCAGACTGATGTCTGTTTTTATTGATATGTCTGTGTTTGATTGTTGTTTTATATGAGAGTCTGATAATTTTTAATTTTTTTTTAATTTTTTTAAACACTGTATGATGAACTAGTGAGAAACGGCATTTCGTTTCATTTGAAATGATGACAATAAAATGAATCTTGAATCTTGATGATTGATGATTGATGGCAGCTGTGAATGCTGGTGATTGACTCCAGCACACCTGACTCAAACCCTGCAATTAGACCAGCACACAGACAAGGGTGAAAGGGAAAACACAACACAAGGGCTAGAGGCCCAAGCAGGATCATGACAATGGAGACACCTGAATTTATCAAAGAAATATTTTTACTGTAACTCAAACTTAAAAAAGCTCTTCAAGACTAGATTATTTTGAGAGTTCAAATTAAATGGATGCTGCGCTGAAAGATTCTACAATTCCTGGGAGAACAAATTGATATGTATTTTGTGATTAACACATTACTACAACTAGGTGGGAAGCCAACAAGGCATATACTGTATAAGGGGTCAAATTATAAATTATACAAGTTCCCTGGCCAGCCTCCATTCCCCCTCAGCTCAGTTTTGTGGTAACCAGTCCACCTGCCCTGGGTAAGGGTGGGGGAGTACATCATGTTATGATGTTTAAAAGGCATAGCTAATCTCTAGCGAACACTTGGCGAATGTTTGTTTATGTTTATACTAACCACGTTAATATTTGTCTCTCAGAGCCAGTGCCCCGCCTAGCCTGTTCCCCGAAATTTCAAAATCGTAAATATAAACAGCTAATGGCTCTGAGCCAGGCTTTTTAAAATTGGTGTTAGTGACTTTTTTTCAGCGTGCCGTGCACACAGGACGGACATAAAGTGGAGGGTAGCAGAGGAGTAGATATTGGCATTTTACCCAAGTTACAATATTTTAAATGTTTGTTTTGTCGTTATGGTTGTGCAAGTTTTAAATGGTTATAGTGAATATTTCTGTTAAAAATAATGTTAGGCTCAGTTAGGTTCTTGGCCTCTGAAGACCATGGGCCACCCAAGGGTTGGGCCCGAGAAAGCTTACCCACTTTCTACCCCTTATGGGCGGCCCTGATCACAACAGTCAACACTGTACAATATCCAGCCAGCTCCTTGAGACATAAATAAATGATGCCCTCACATCCCTGTTAGCAAAATACGTGCCCTATCAACACCATTTGCAACGGGTTATTTTTAATTTGACATATTTGTTTTATTCAATTATTAAAAATATGTTTCACTTATTTAGCCTATTTCTATGTTCATTGTTTTCAGTTCAATTAGGCCTATGTTTAAAGTCCAAAGTCATGGTGTAAATAGAAACAACCTTGTTAAAAGTTAAATAAATGGACTGAGGTGTCTGCCCCCTTGGTGCCACTTACCCTGCCGGGTGCCATGTGAGATTAGCCCCAGTTTTGTTTTTGCTTTTGTTTTGTTTTTTATGTATTTGTAGCTTGTTTTCTTGATTATTTTGTCTTGTTTGTTTGTTCTTTATTTTTGTTGTGTGTCTTTCTTGCCTGTTTATGTGAGGGAGGGGGAGGGGGTGGGGGTTGTGTGGGTATTGTATGTGTCTACTTGTTTTTTTTTTGTCCATATATGTAAAATCGTAAAACCACAAAAAAATTAAAATAAAAAAAGTTAAATAAATGCATGATGTTCTTAAATCAATGATTAACTGTCTTTAATAATCGTGATTACACAATGTCAATCAAAATAATCATGATTATGATTTTTTCATAATCGAGCAGCCCTTCCTTCTTGCAATTTCCATGGTTTAGATCAATTAGAAACAGTCATTATTAGTATTTTGACTTCATATCTACAGGTTCTTTATTGTGATGTTATCAGTCAGTAAGCTCCATGGTAACACAGCGATTGACAGGCTAACCTAAATGCTCTGTAGCTGGACAGAAACTGCCCTCTCCCAACCCCACACCCCTCTTAAAATACAATAACGTTTTGCCTTTACTGTTGCACATAGTCGCGAACCCCAAAAAAAGTTGGTCCGCATACTGACCCCCCCAAAGGCCCATTCTGAGCCAGGAAAAACCCTGGTGGTTAGCACTCTACAAGGAGCCCGGGCTCCATCAACGAGGGCGGCATACGCTTATCGTTGGGGAGGGTTTCAATCATAGTGCAATTCGAGACAGGTGGATCCCTCGCCTGCACGGCCCATGACATTCTCCAGTTCCTCCAGGAAATGTTGGAGGTGGGAAAATCTCCCTTGACATTGAGGGGAATAGTGTCAGCCATAAAGGCAGCCCGTGTTGGACCTCGGAAGCTGGCAGAAGGCTGTTGCAACCTTATTGCTCAGTTTCTTAGAGGTGCTCGTAGGGTTACTCCACATCGCAGAAGGCCAGCTGTCCCCCCATGGGATTTGGAGGTGGTGCTGTCGGCCTTGCAGAATGAGCCATTCGAGCCCCTGGATAGAACTAGGCTACAATGGCTTTCTCTCAAGACTGCGTTTTTGCTCGCAATTGTGTCTGCTAAGAGAATGGAAGAGCTGCATGCTCTTTCAGTGCATGAGGACTGCTGCCACTTCTTGCCAGGTGGTGCTGCGCCCGAACCCTGCATTCCACCCTCAAGTCTGGTCTGAGTCCCACGCCGGTCGATCTATTGAGCTGCACCCTTTCCACCCTCCTCAGGAAGGTGAAGCAGGGTGGAGTAGGCGGTCACTACTGTGCCCAGTCAGGGCCCTAACAGTGTATCTGCATCGGACACGTGGCCATAGGACAACGGGCCAGGGGCCGGTTTCCCAAAGTCTTCTTAGAGCCTTCTTAACGCTACGTCATTCGTAACCCTACGTAGAGTTCCTACTTAACTTTTCGCCTGTTTCCCGAAACGTTCTTTGCTACGAATCTCTTTCGTACGTCATACGTTGGTAAGGTTGGTCTGGAGCGCCCTCAGAGCCTTCTTAGCTCTACCGTATGGATGTTTCAGCTCTCACTTGTGTCATTTAACTAATAAATCTGACTGTATTTCATATCAAACGGACACAGCGATGACTGTATTTAATAACAAACTGTTAAAAACGATCCAACTGTATATAGTGTAGGCCTATATCACGTATATTTAAAGTAGGCTTAGGCTATTATATATTTTAGCAGAATACCATTAACTCTGATTCACAAAGTGTTCAAAATATAATGAACAAGTAGCCTACTTTTTAGTCTAACTGACTTGACAATCAGCATTAGCTGAATGGATGCGATGTCCGTCAATATGAAAATACCAATAGGCCTACGTGATACACTATAGCCTACAGTCGGATCGTTTTTATCAGTTTGTTATTAAATAGGCTACAGTCATCGCTGTATCCCTGTGATATGAAATACAGTCAGATTTATAAGTTTAATGACACAAGTGAAAGTCCCTGCGATCGCTGTGGCATCGCCAGAGATACAAACCCCCACATTTCCTTCTGTAAAGCACCATGCGTAAAACGGACACGAGTGACATCCCTGTTGCGCATGGAACTGCCACAAGTCATTCATGATGAAAATAATTGCTGTAAACAATCTTCATCTCCTCCGCTGTTTCTATATTTTCTATAGCCTATCTTTTTTTAAATTGGTATAGGCTATGGTAGTATGTTCGACATGGTTAACACTAGAACCTCCGCACTGTGTTCCACACCGGCTCAGCTGGCAGCTGAGAGCTGTCAGCTGAGCCCGGGCAGAGTGCGTCGGATCCTCCGCCTCAAAACATGTAAACGTGCGAAAAAATGAATGAATAATCAATTAGAGCTTACCTTAAAATAAGTGTGCCATGTTACTGTTTATTGTATTTAGGATTTTAGCTCATTTGGACGCTGTTTGGGCCGTCTGTTTTTATTTATATAGGCTATTGGCGATATTATATCTACTTTCAGTTTCATTACTGACCCACCAAGTAACGTGATTAGTGTTCTTAAAGATACTTAGATTATAAAACAAGAGTTCCAAAACACAGATGATGATTCAACAAACTAATTCATGACTTTATATTACACTAGAAATGCACGGGTAGATTTGATTAGACAGCATACAGATGCAGCTGCGCATGAAATGAGCAGGAAATGGATAATCGAACTCGGAGCAACCGATTTCAGCAGTGTACGAACGACGTAAGGAGTGCTTCTCCTAAGACACGGTTCGGGAACCACGACTACAGAGGTAAACAACTTTGGTAAGTCATAACGTAGGAGTCTTCGTAGGAGTCTTCGTAGCGCTAAGAGATGACGTTATCGGGAAACCGGCCCCAGCTCTTTGTCTGTTACAAGCCTAACCGTCTTGGACAGCCAGTCTCCAAGGCCAGGCTTGCCCACTGGGTTGTGGATGGTATCCAGCAGGCATATGAGAGGGCAACCAAGCCGACCCCGACACGGGGCATTGCTACGTCATGGGCCCTATGGCGAGGGGCCCCTCTATCTGTGATTTGTAAGGTGGCCTCTTGGTCGACCCTGTCAACTTTTATCCGGTTCTACTGCATGAATGTGGCAGCCAGCACCCCATTCTCGGAGCGAGTGCTGGGCTCAATGCAGCAGGACGGTGCGCGTTTGGGCTAGGCCATCTACCCATTCATGGCTGGCTTTAGGGTCTTGCAGGGCCAGCTTAACCTTGGTAGCGTCTGGCGCCTTGGCGATGGGTGTGTACATAATGTATAATTGTAAATAGTTCCTTTATACTGGGCACATGGGTGAACACTCTGGTGGTGGTGACTTTGTCATTCAAACTCAACTGCCTTTTTTTATTTAGGCTCCCGCAGGAGCAGCTGGGTCTGCTTGGTTTCCTCGCGGTGTGCCTTAAGGCCAGGACACACCAGTCCGACATGTTCCGACTACGCAAAAAATGGAGTCGGCCGTTTCAGGAAGCTCCAGCCTTCCCGTCGCGGCCAGAGAACACACCAAACTGACTGCTGACTTTCCGTACACTCTGTTGCTTGCGCGGGACGTAATGTCTCCATAACAGCAGGCGGCGCTAATCTGTATTGTGGCCCGAAAAAATACGAAAGCCGGAAATGATGGGACAGCTCTCTAGAACATAAACATAGATAGAAATACGTATTTATATTTATGGACCATAAGAGCACAATTTTTAGCAGAGAGTGTCGAGGATGGTGTCGAGCAGTCAACAAGGGTTGATGCATGTGAGTACTCTCAAAACGAAACGAACAAACACATTAAAACGATGGCTAGCTGTTGTTAGCTGTTTGTGCTACTCGCCTCACTTCCGGGCTTCACTGATTCGCTAGCCTTCCACCAATCAAATTGCTCCAAATGAAAGACGGTCGGCCGCCGATTGAACATGTTCAATCGGCGGCCGACAGGCTCAAAACAAGCCCGACGACCTCTACGTCGGCCGACGTCACGGCACACACCAAACAGATTCGTCTTTTTTTTTGACGACGGCGATTATCGGGCTGGTGTGTCCTGGCCTTTACAGAAGTCCCCGTACATATGGAATATGTAGGGTGGAGAGATAGTCTTGACACGATAGAGAACGGTTGGTTACGTTGTAACTCAGGTTCTCTGAGTGGAGAGACTATCTCTCCAGCCAAGATGCCGCTCAGAAACGCGTTCCAATCAAGGTTCAAACCGAAGA
>JAOPFK010000736.1:0-43943 GCA_026122265.1 Ammodytes dubius
TTTCAGTGTTGAATGTACATTCTGAAAAAAGAAACTGATGAATGTGACTGGCTGTCTTGAATCCTCTGTTTGTGTTAGGGATTGAAGCATATCCATGTTAAGCAATACGTCAAAGAAAATATTGAATTAAAATTGAGAGACAACAAATAAATGTGTTCACAACAAGTCAATGTAATGAATAGTGGTGCATATTGTCAATTTCTGCAATACGTACGTGCCAGACATAAAGAGGAATCGACAATAAGGTGCACTCTGACCCACTGTGCAATAAGTGCAAAAGGATAAAATAAGACAAGTAATATATACAATGAATACCTTCTACCTCACCTCAAATGTTTTCAGTTTTGAGAAGTTGAAAATGTGCAATGGTTGTTGCACAGTTGTGCTGAATAGTCACTCCTGAGCTACAGACATGGTTTGTGGCCTCCATGAAACCCAAGGACATGCCATCACATGGTCCACTTCCTGGCAGCAGTGCAAGAGTCTTGTGGGAAATGTAGGAAGCCATGTCTTAACATCCACTCATGCATTTTGCTACACCAGCTTATTCAGGGTACACGGAAGGCTGGAGCCTAGCCAGCATGCGCTGAGCAAGAAGCAAGGCATTGACCTTATGAGACTCACCCATTATTTTTTCCTTTTTTTCCCTGCGATGGCTATTGCTGGCTATGGTTACCTCAGGTCAAATGTTGCAGTCACATAGCATGCTTTTAAAATAGGTGTTTTACATTGTGGTGATCTCAGTGAATTGATGTGTAGGGAAATTATGTGTAGAGTGTCTATCATGAATGTATTCATTAATTACGTGTATCAGGCAAATATAGACATGGATGTGGTTTTTGGTTAGTCTACAAAAAAAAGCTTAACTGAATAGGGAATAACAGCAACAATCTTAAAGATAAGCTTAAAAATAGAAAATAGTCACAAGAGTTCTCACTAATGTGATTGCATAAGAAACTATGTAACTTTTGATGTGGTTGTGCAGGTGTGCTGGTTTCAGACTAATGTATGAATGCCGTGCAAGACATAATTATGGCAAGTCACACCATTCAGTTATATTACGGTTGACTCCTGCCCTGACTGACATCATGGATAATATGTTGGGACTCACTAAAAGCTAACTGTACAATGGCTTCTCCTTGATACGGCTGAATACACCACCATGTACAACTAATGGATAGGGAAACTGCAAAACACACCTTACAGTCATTGGCTGAGCAACCTCGCTGCTTTAAGTACATTTTTTTTGCGCTCCGATTCTATCAATGGGCTTTGAATGACTGCAAATGACTGCCAAATTCCACAACAGCAAATGAGATCACACAGCGTGCAGCCACGGGCTCAACTCAAACAGCCATGCACATATTTTAACCGCTAATAAAGCATTCACTCGCGCGACTAACATTGTGGCCTGCAAGGGGGGAAAAAACATGCTTATAGCACACGCACAACACAACGAGGCACGGCACTGTTATCTCTGGGTGTACAGCTAATATCATTGCTCTTTTGCTTAAGAAACATCGACCCGCCCCTAAAAAGTGTTTTCTGTTTTGCTTAGGGCCTTAAGTTGACAGACCCAGTCAACACTGTAATGTTAAATCTAATTAACAACACTGATAGAGCCCATCGCCCTTTATGATTGGTAATTGTCTTTGTTTCAGTGTAAGTAAACAGGAAAAGAGGAAGAGCCACTATTCCTAAAGCTATTTAATTTGACAGGTTTCATTATGCTACATTTACAGTGGAGCCAGCTGAGAGTTAGCCCTCCTTCTCTGGCTCTGCACTGCACCATTAATTGCTGTATCACCTACGACCTTATACACTTATAATACACACCTATATTACATGTCAGTAAAATTGGCTACAAATGCAAAATAACCAAGCAATATAACTAGAGCTCATGGCTTTTATGTTACCAACATACATTTCTTCTTGCCATTTCTATTCTAGATTTTCTTTTGAATATATTTTGCTGTCACCAGTAACATTGATTTACCTTAAATCACATGCATTACAAGCTTCAGATTAAAATACACATACAATGAAGATAGATAAAGCATGGACTTTGATTTGGCTTCGTGCCATCATTTGCCATCGAATTTAATTATGAAAACGGGTTTTGAATCGGGAATCGTGTTTGAATCGAATCGTGACCCTAAGAATTGGACTCCGATCGAATTGCGGGATTCCAAAATATACAGTACCCATAGTCAAACATACTGTATGTCTTTATGCGGCATTCAAAACACTTAAGACCTAGGCCTGGGACTTACCGAGGAAGCGGAAGGTCCTGCGTACCAGTGGGTTGAGGTAGCAGCAGTCCCCCGTAGCCACTGTCTTCTCTGAGCGGTCGAACTCTTTGGACGTGTACTGCACGAGGAACAGCACCGTCTCTGTTATTGTGATCTGATAAAGAGACAGACAGACAGAGAAAATGAATTTAACAGTGCTTTAACAGTGAGTTAGAGTGACTTTAGCCCCATTTTTATGCCCACTGTTTTTTTTTTGTTTTCTCAATGGGGCTCCATCTGTACTGACTGACACAGCTGTGGAATACACAGGAGCATATGGCTGAGAGGAAGTCAGCTCAATGTAGTGTGAGGGAAGGAGCAGATGTGTGTGTGTGTGTGTGTGTGTGTGTGTGTGTGTGTGTGGTGTGTGTGTGTGTGTGTGTGTGTGTGTGTGTGTGTGTGTGTGTGTGTGTGTGTGTGTGTGTGCAGTGCTGGGCAGGACATTAGTAGTGTAATGCTGAGAACACACCGGGCGCGTTGGCGCGTTGGGCCAAAGCGACCAACGCGCCCGATCTGGGGCTTGGCCATTTTGTGTCAAAAAATGGTCCAACGCGCCACCAAACAGCTAGCCCAAACAGCTAGGGCGCAATATAGTGCATCTCCGTGTGGTGAAAGTGTGAGGACTCTTTTCGGCTCCGTGAGAGTGGTTTTGACACTGAATCAACTAATGCCAGTCACTGCCACACACACCTGATTGCAATGAGTTGATGCAGCAGTGTCACCTAACTACTCTCTCTCACGGAGCTGAAAGACGTGTCCTCACAGAAAGCGAATGAACGAGAGACGGCAGTTAGTATGGATCACGATGAGGTAATGTGTTTGTGATGTAAATAATGACTATTTCAGATAATGGTTATCTGATGATGGTGAAGCAAAGCAAACTTTGTGTTAGTAGGCTACCAACCGCTCATTCATTTAGGAGTAAACACTGCAGTCTAGTTTCGCTCTCGTGAAATTGTATACACGTTGCTTGGCAACGCCCTCGTCCCTCCCGTAGCACTCTTCCTTTTAGCTTTTCTTAATTTTTCTTTGATGGTTCAGCCCCGTTATCAGTCATTATGACGACATATAACTGTCTCAAACAAGGCTCCCGCTCCCCTTCCCTCACCTGGAGGGATAGGCTTCTCAATTCACGTTGCAGCCCCACACTGAAATCTGCAACCAATACGGATATGTGACCATAGAGCCTGCACGAGCGAACCGAAAATCGGACTGGGTGTGCGACCAGACCAAAAGCAGTAATAAAAACTATTTAAAAACGTCTTTCTTTGCACTGATGGTCTCGTTTGCTGTTAAAGGTAATTTATGATTATCAGAGGAAACATGAGGCTGTTTAAAAGATATTTAAATGTTACTCGTAGCCGCTTTAATATGAATGTGGATAAAGTTAGATAGATAGATAGATAGATAGATAGATAGATAGATAGATAGATAGATAGATAGATAGATAGATAGATAGATAGATAGATAGATAGATAGATAGATAGATAGATAGATAGATAGATAGATAGATAGATAGATAGATAGGGTATCTTAATTTTTCTTAACAATGCATCCCAACCGCTTCAAAATGTCATGCCACTCAGCCACTAGTAACATCAACAATTGCACACTTCCGTGCCGAATGATTAGTGTCAGTGTGAGCGTTTTGCACCTTCGTCTGGCATGTATCTGAATGAATCTGTGCGTTGCCAAAATCAGTGCAATGTCAATATGTGACAGCTGTCTCCACAATGCTGCCAACAGCTTTCACAGCGTTGCCCAACACACATTACAGCAGCTCCTGTTCTCCATCAGGCTGCAGCTAGCAGAGACCTCACACATAAACACTGACAACCTCCAGGGACAATGCACTGCAAGACCCATCCCCGTTCAGACTCCTGACAGTCCAGCCCTTATATACAGTATCTTCAAATAAATATCTTCAAATAAATAAAGTGAACTACCTGTAATATTTACGATTCAAGATTCAAGAAACATATATATTTACATCCACATCACAACTTCATGTTAAATGAATTGTAAGTGGGTCTTAGTTAAACAATAGGTGTTGCTAACAAGTTTTGAGGCAGGCAGATTTAGAAGTTAGCTACCAAGTGCAAATGGGAGACAATCGCTGCGTTTCATTACCCGTTCAACATGCCCTCGTTCACTTGCCCTCTGGGGAATCCCCGCCGCCATCATAAGTGTTGTTCCAATTGTCTGGAAACTGAAGTGAACTTTGTGAGATAGACCCTCTGAGGGCTTAGTGATCGAGTGAACATCCATGGGCACTCCAAGGTGGATATCACCCACAGTGCATTGCAGTTCATCTTCTTATATGCAATGCCTTCTTTAAAGAGAGTGTCAGTGTGTAAATATCCCCAGGTAGAAAACAACTCATCCATTCAGGAATCCCACAATCACAGGCAGTCCTGGAATATGGATTCTATCCAAAATGAATGAATGCATTACTAATTGAAAATAAGGATTTACATTTTAATATAACTGCAAAATATTTAAAAAAGAGAGAAGAAACAGTAATGCCAAAGCAAGTCAACTGCAAATCGTCGCTGTCTGGCTGAAACCTCTTATCACCATTTAAAGAAAAACAGATCTTAAATCATTGCTTTTGGTCACGCTCCACTTCTGCGTGTGGGTTTTATAAAGATTTAACCAACAAAAAGTATTAAAAAGAGCTTGTGAATTGGCAACACAAAGTTAATTTGTTCTAAAAATGCAGTGTTTCCTGAAAAATTAGCGTTTATTACTCAACAGCGATTAAATGCTGTTTACATTTAAACAACAGGGCTTATACAGGCAACCTTATTTCAAACTAAATAGGAACATTCAAAGTGATGGAAAACAGCAAGAGTCAAAACCCCCATTTTGTTTTTTTCCGTGGTTATTCTCCATGGTACGAAGAAAGGGCCGGTATAAGGCAGCAAGGCAAAAGAGCAAAGGAACTATGACTAAACAAATGATAATAAGGTCAGAGATTTTTTTTTCTGAATGGCTGCACGACGGTGATGGAATAACCCAAACTAATAATAACTTAGCTTAATTTATGTAACATTGTGGTTAAGCCTAATATAAATAAGAACACGGTTACATACAAGAGGAAAATAAAACAAAATAACAAGCAAGAAATTGGAAAAATCATATAAAACTAGAAAAAAGGCTCTGACGTGCAAAAGGAAACAGCATCAACAAAGTGCTACGTCAGTCTAAAGATATCTAGATTAACTTAAGAAGTGAAAAAAGTTAATTTAGAATTTACTTTCAGTTCAATGTGGTCGTGTTTGTATTGTAAGATGAAATACTTTATATCACACAAAGGCCCGGTCATATAGGAATAGAAACCACCCTGGCTTAGTCAGTAGCGGCTGTGTAAAGAATGGTTATGCTGTAGCCAGCCATAACTAAAATCTCATTACAGGTTGCCAGTGGAAACCTGTGTGAAGTTTGTACATCATGAGTGGGTTGAGCAGCTTATAATCCAGAAGTGAAAACAGTGATCAAGTTAACTCATTAAATGGTATGGTGGATTCAACCAAGCCTTGAACAGAAAGTGCTAGATGCTTTATTTGCAGCATGGAGGACAACGATAACCTCTCAGTAAGTTGCCATGACCAGAGGCCCCCACCATGCGACTAGATAAAACACTACTTGGCTGCTTGTCTGTCTTCAGGATGTGGCCCAATAAGCCTTATGTGTCTTCTGAGACCACATAGTTGTGTTTCCTATGTTTGGGTGATTTAATGCTGCACTAAGAAGAGGTTAATCTTTAATTTAAAGAATTCCCCCCTGCCAGGATTTTGTACCAACAACCTCCCGACCTCGCCCCACTCAGACAAAACACACATAGTTTGTTTAAAAAGAATTCATGTTGAGAAAATGCATCAATTGGGTATACCATCCATAATTTAGTTATTTTGTCGAAAGGAAAGTCTCCGCAACTGAATTCAGACAAGTTACATTGATGTTAATCCGGTTTTATCTCTCAACCACTTTCTGGTGAAGTGAAAGTAAGAAGTCTTTCCAGTATGACCATATTTCATGTGTGTCATTAATGTAACAAGGCTGATCCGTTCATAACTGCAGAAGAAATTACATGGTGTACAGAGAACAGAGACTATGGAGTGGATACACCCTATATTAGCCATGTCTAATGCCCCGACTACTGCTGTAGGTTTCTTGTGAAGATATCCCTCATCAGTGTGTGCGTGTGTGCATGCGTGTGTGAAAGGGCATCGATCTGTATGGGTTAGGGGAATGGTGTGAAAACCTTTGCCTAGCTCATATTTCATAAATCCTCCATACATGTTAGCAATGGCTGGTGATATAACAGCTAATATCTTTGCTTTAGGAAACACATGGCAAACGCATGTATGACTCACAAGGACAATTGAATACGAACAAAACAAAATTTCATTTTATTCACAGACTTTTGCTCAAGACACCTTCGTCACCCACACAGATGTTTTTAACCGATCAGGAATCCAATACATACAAAATGTTTTGCATGCTGCATGGTTCAAGGTTTTGTGATACACCATATGATGGTAAAAGATATTAGCTAAAAATCCACATTTGGCTAGAATGTGTTTTAAACCACTTCTGAGGTGGTTTGGGACACATTTGAGAAGAGCTTTCGATCCATTTCAAATACACTTGGCTTTTGTGTGGCCAAGTGTAAACATGACAGCACCACATCAGTTCCTCAGCCTCCTCAACCTTGGGCAGAAGATAAATGGTTGTCTATATATATATCTGTTGATATGAAGGATACATCCCTGAATATAAGAATATAAGATTTATTGTTCTTGTGAAAATAGCTGAGATCTGGGACCACTGCAATGTGCAATCTTTAAAATTAAGAAGAAATATGAGCAGCCATATCAGACATGTTGTAAACAAGCTAACAGTTGATACACCTGCGTGTATCATTCAACACCATTGAAATACACCATGTTTGCAAATTAATTGTATTCACTTGTTTTTAATTGTCTTTAAAATCCAATCAGTGCATGAAAAATTAAATATTTCTGGTGATGCGAGATTGAAGAAAACCTGTCTTTAAACTGCAATCATTTGTCTGAAGTATTTGTTCTTTGTTTTTATTATCTCTTAAATGCAATCTCTAACATCTAATCTTGATGTATTTGAATGCCCCTGTAAAGCACTTTGAATTGCCTTGTGTCATCACTGCGCCTAATAAATACACTTCCCTTGCCTCAAATACCAAGAAATAAGGCAGAATACTTGTGGAGAATAAGTGCTTATGGACACTTCCTCTCTCTCCCCAACAGCCCTCGCCCAGAGTCAACACCCTAGCACAAATGAGTTTGTCCTTCCTTTTATAGCATTACTCTCGTATGATATATCTCCAGGCTGGGATGAGGGAGATGTTAGTGTCATTAAAGTGTGACAGATTCTGATTGCACTCAGTGGTTGATCCATTGCTTAACTGTTCCTCTGGTGGTAGTAAGAGTACAACCTCCTCCCCAGGGCATTGGATACTGTATATGAACACCATGTTTTCGAAAAGCACCACACACTGTATTCCGTTATGTGACTAAATCTGTGTTTTATTGTAAAAAGTAAGTACAGAAACATTGTAATAAATAATGGAAATGGACGTGGAAGTGCTAGAAGTGTCCCATTAACAAAGAATACATGATGCTAACCCACTGTGAGTTCAAGGCGGTAACTTATATATCATCTTTTAGGAAGACCAAAGGATTTCAGCATTTTGACAAAACGACTAAATGATGACCAGCCTTTATCACAGTTGCAAAAAAGAAGACTGATCTATAGAAGAAATACATGTTCCTTTCAATATTGTAATTGATAAAACGATCACAAATCTTTATACAAAATGTTGCCCCTTCAACAAACAGTTTATTTATCTATACTGAGAATCAATTACTGTATCCTGTTATTTCCATTGTGATACCAATACCATGATGCAATTCTACAAGGAAAATGTTAAATGCCACTTCTGTTACAGAGAATATTGGTATTCGCTCTGGCCTTTCTTTGAGAAAGCTTCTCCACTGTTAACACTAATCCCCTTATACAAACATGTTTAGAACAGGTTCTTTTTGTATCAACTTTGCTCTCTCTCTCTCTATCTCGCTGTATACCCTTTTGCTCCATCCATCCGTCCATCCATCCGTCCATCCATCCATCCATCCATCCATCCATCCACCCAGGAAAAGCGCATGCGAACAGTCATGAGGTCCTCAAACTGTACATTTGAGATCTTATCAACCAAAATCACAAACGGAATCAGTGAAAAACCATCTACTTTTGTGTCTTTTTAAATGATAATGTAAAGCATTTGATTGACAGGTTCACCATCAGGGCCATCTTGTAGAGTTTACCTTATTCTGGTTATACACTTCTAAGTTAGATGTATTTTCTCATCACAGCAGGAAAGTTATACATATAGTGCCACTGTATTTGCATGAATGATTTTATTCAGTCACTGAAGAAGAGTCACACTGACTGATTTTGTCTCCTTTCTCCCCTTAATGATCATGACCTTAATGGATGCATGTCTATGAGTCTTGTGTGTGCATGCGTGTGGATTACAAGCCTGTGTTCAAATTCCATCCGAGTGTAAAAAGTGAATTTCCCCCAAGCGGAATTAAGGCCCTATAGGGTCACATTAGAGGGGTATTTTAGCGGCTGTATGTCCGTATGAGGGTGTCACCTTATCCAGCCAGAACTAATATTCATCTCAATATGTGGGAGATCACTCACAGGACTCCAGACCCCAGTTGGGCCAATGTTTGTTCTACCAAAGTGAACCAGGTTCTAGTTCTGGGGGCCGGTGATAGTGCCGGTTCACAGTTGTTTCAACTTGCTTACATTATAGAAGAAAAAAAGGCTTGCTTTAACAAAGGCTACAGAACCACATTATGACGTCAGTGTTTGTTTACGTCCGTATGTGTCTTGTAGCACTGTTATAAAAATTGTCGGTCAGAAAAGTTTTAGTTCTGGTTTGGTCAGGATTATCCCAGCCCCCTGAAGTAAGCGGTTCTTGGTTCTAGACCAGCAAAGAGTTGGTGCCGTTGTGGAAACCAATTTTTCTGGTTCTTTTGCTGTGGAAACGCAAATAGCTGGTTCACAATTGGTCCCAAACCGGCCCTCAAACTGCCTCAGTGGTAAAGGGGCAGTCGAGGAGGTGGCCTCTCTTAGAGTCTGTGCACACACCACTGCTTCCTCTTACTTGTTTGAAAAGTAATTGCACAAAGTACTGTGATATAGCCAACATTTGTCATCTGTCTGACAGTAGTTTATATTAAGAGTGAAAATGTTGGGCATTATACAAGAGAGAGAGAGCAGTTACACTATAATGCAGACAACAGAGAGCTTTTTCCTGGCAGCTGAAACTGGCATTCAGCTGAGCCATAAACAGACACAATCTGAATGTGAAATACATGTGGATACCAGAAAACACTGTCACAGCTGTAGATGTCCAGTTCTACACCTAACAGATATTTAAGAGTCTTATTAGTGTGATGTTGTGATGCCACCATGGCAATACACTGCGATATGCTTTAACACCTATCCCTAAGCAACAACATTGGCCTGCTAGCAGCTGAGGCCTGTTTCAGGTAGCTGGTTTTGAGGCAACCCAGAGTTTGTTCGCTCTGAGTTAGTGGACACTCTGGGTTTTCCGTTTCAGGTAGCAGGTTCAGCGCAACCGAGAGTCTGTTACTACGGCAACATACGCCATGGGTCTAACCTGCTCGGGAGGTGGTTAGACCTACCCTGAGTTTGTTTTCACTTTACGCTGCAGCTCCGACTGAAGAAAGAGTGTCACTGTCACACGCGTCCCTGTACAGTTTGAAGCAAAATCACTCCATAGAAATCTCCATCGGGATGTTTTTATAATTTCCTGATGATTTTACGTTTGACCGATCATTTATCTGATCAGTAACCTTGTTCTCAGCCCTCAGTCTGTTCATATCTAGGCGGCCACCTTACACATCGTGACATGCTCTACATTCAGATTAATAAACCTATTTGTATTGTATGCTTTTTAACGCTGCGGCTGCACGCGATTGTTACTGTTCACTTGTGCGATCCTAAAGTCACAGACGAGCCTCGTTAAATAGCCTAATATGAATATAAAAATGATATAATAATAATTTAAACTGTGATCACTTGAGGAAAATGGATCTGGTAATAAATCAATCAGGCTCTTCAATGGAAACTGTCACCTTATGTGTTAGACGTTAATGTCTTTCACTCCCCATTTAAAAGAAGCGACAGTCTGTTTACTGCACAGTGGGCTATTAGGCTATAGCTTCCCAACATATTATAAAGCGAATATAAAACACTGTCAGAAATGCTGTGCCGCGCCAGCTTTATTACTTTACTGCTGATATGCGTAACTTTTTAAAATAGACTATGGCTTCTCATACGGAAGCGAAATGATTGCTCAGTTTTTTTCTGAATTGCCGAGGAGATTAGATCAGAGTTATGTGACAATATCCCTGTTAATTCTTCTCCATAGGCTACCATAAAATCATTCGTTAATATTTCTAACTCCAGTGGGAGTAGCGGAGAAGTTTATTTTTTATTTTTTTTGAGAAGTGGGGAAGTGGGAGGATCACGCATTTGTTTCTTCTGTTTCCATGGTGAATCATGTTATCAGCGATCCATTGACGATGGCTTTTATGCACACGCTCCACCCAGAGTGAACACGCTCAGAGTTGATTGACCCAACGATGATCCACTGTTCTGAAACCCAAAACCCAGAGTTACTCATCAATCCTGCGCTCTGAGTTTACCAACTCAGAGCGCAGGATTAAACTCAGAGTATGTAAAACCAGCTACCTGAAATAGGCCCCTGCTGTGCTAGCCTGTGCATCTAACGTTTACACTATGTGCACGTCTGTTTTTCTGTCTGTCAATCCTAAACTAAGACAGGCTTTTGCCAGAGGACATAACCTAAATCTTCATACTGCTCAGCTTCCTTTACTCCAGTTTGACATGTTTGCCTTCTAGAAGACTTTCATGTTTCACATTATGCTAAATGTTTTTTTTTATTCAAAAATAAATTCAGGTGTAACAGGGAAAATGGCTACTCTCCTGGGGTTGATATGAGTTGTCATGGATACCAAATCATCTTGCATGAATAATATACATACATACATACATACATACATACATACATACATACATACATACATACATACATACATACATACATACATACATACATACATACATACATACATACATGTATGCAGAGCACTGAAACACAGACGATTGTTTTGTTAATGGCTCATGATTAAGACATGGATTTTATAATTTACCTTTTGAATTCATGCTAAAATGAAAAAGCTAGACCACATCTATTTGTGTCGATCCACTTTGCTTTCACACCACAGACAAACCAAACCAGAATCTGGTTCAAAGTATGGTCTTGGTGATCAGATCCATTCTATGAGTTAACTTGACACACCAAGGCAGGTTTAAAATCACGCTTACTCAGGTAGCAAACACCTCAAGATCATCTTAATTAGAAAAATAAGATGAATTGAGAGTTGGTTGCTATTCGTCAACAGCAACTTGGATTCAGTGTTATACATGGAATTGCACTCAATCATTAAGTTACTATTATTCTATATATACGTATATGTTTTTTGCAAAGTGCCATAATTATTATGAATGGTCATACTAGTTTTGACACTTTGGAACAACATATTGTCTCAGATTTCACTGACAATGGGCAAGAAGTGGCTGTTGCTTGATTTTCTAAAAAGCCTGTGTGGCTGTGTGACTCAGGGCCACAGGGCTCTTGTCCTCACTCTTGTCCACGGCTGTAACACAAGCTGACAGGGGCCACGCTGACCCAGGCTGCTGATTTACTCTCCCTCTGCTCGGGGGCTTCACTCATCTCCTTCTCTTCTCTTCCTTCATCACTTCATACCTTAGACCTAACTTAGTTCATTTCACACCAAATCTATGTCGGCAGACCAATCAATCTCCATCAGCAAGGCAGAGTGTAGCCAACAGAAGAACACTTTGACATTGGACCAATATTTGGACCGAGGCTTTGCCGGTCAGCGTGCCCTGCCTCCAGAAAGTATTTCACAACAGAGCTCAATGTCTCAATATATCTCCATTTATACAAGTTAATTGGGCTTGAAGTAGCGACACCTTTTTTTTTTTAAAGCGCCTTGTATCTGACCAATAGAAGAGGCCTTCTCACATACTAATACACTAATAAACCTGCGCCATGGACATAGGGGAAGCCGTCACTGTGTACTAAGTACAAGTACTTTGTTAGTCTACTTAAATAGAATTTTAGGGTATCTATAATTTACATGAGTTTTTTAATACTTTTTGCAACTTTTACATTTACTTCACAAAATTATTTATTTACTCCACTACATTTGCATGTGACACTGCAAGTAGAGAGTTGGAACAATTAATGTATAATGATTTTATATCTAGACTGAATGTATTCACAAGCAAACAACTCTATTGCTACTCAAGTAGATTCAATCTGAGCTTATTTGAGACTTTTACTCAAGTGATATTCTTATAGGTGACTTTAATTTGTAACAGAGTAATTTCTCTGTAAGATATATTTACTTTAACTCAAGTATGGCATGTATGTACTGTATACACCAAGCAGAGTATTTTCATTCAGCCTCTGTAGTCCAGTCAGTACGCTTCCATGTACAGTTAAGTCGGCCATTTAATGGGACTAGCGTCCTTGTCCCAGTTTACAAGCACTGGAGGGGAATCAATTTTATGACCGAAGTATGTCCGCCTCTCCTATGATAGGTGGAGATATGCCTCCTGTCAGATGCTTTCGGCTGGTTAGTACTGGACCTTTTCAGGTTGACCTATTACGTCACAAACCAAATGAGTAAGCGAGCGGCTAATTTGTTAGCGAGTGGCTAGTGAGCGACAAACTGGTGCCATGTCCAGTGGTAATGTGTATAATTTTACAGCTCTGTACATGTACTCTTGTTATCTTATCAAAACCAAAGTTGATTGAGATGTAGTTTTCAAGACAAATGAACAATATGTTCGATGAAATACTATGTTCAATTAAATACAAATGAATCGAATTAGTAGAATGATTTCATTATCATACTAAATAAGCATTTAATGGATGTCTGAGTAGCATGACTAGTGTATGGCACGCCTAGCTAGGACATGAAGTGGCTCATTTTGCACTAATGTAAATGCATTATGTAATGTTTAAACTAGCTGAAACAACTTCAACTTTTCTCTCTTTTTGTATGCAGCTGCCAGTGAAAGATGCCTTGCAGCTATGTTGTCAGCAGTGTGTAGACACTGCTGTAGTTCTGTAGTAATTCATTTTTTATTAATCAGTATTCTCCTAAAAACGCATGCTATTAAGCCTCAGTCAAATACAAGGCAGTAAAGGACAGAAGCAAAGGTAATGTGCTGATCTAAATATTATATCATGCAGTTACAGATGAGGAGCATGTTAGCTGTTAGTGAATTACTCATACTGTCGTTATTACATCCAATGCTTTATTAGACTGCAGTTAGTTTTGAAAACTAATTCCACTGATGTGAGGCAGGTGAATTAATATGTTGCACCATCTCCTCTGCTATATTGAGATCCATGGGCAGAATCTTCAGAGATGTCCACTGGGCTATTACCAATCAGGATAATAATCCTAGTGCGTTTACTAGATTGCAGAGGTTAGAGTGGCATATGTCTCTCTGTTGGATCTGAGCTAAGCCTCTAACCCCCACCCCTCTCCCTCTCATTACATTTTAAGCACAGCACCATGCAGCAGCAATATTTTAGAAACCCATAAAGCCACTATGTGGAGTGGAATGCTAATTGCGATGGTAATCATAGATAGGGTGCATTCATATTCAAGGTCATGCATTGATACAGTTGGTATAAATTGAAGGGGGTTAAGCATTAACCGTTGAGGGACATGACCACACGCTTCACCCCTGGGCTTATGGGAGATCATAATGGGAATGCCTAATATGTAACTGTATATGTTATCATGATCCCTTTTCAGATGTGCTGTATCAGATCAGCCTGTGTTGAGCTTTAGTGGTCTGGTAATGTTAGCAATGATTCAAAGTCAGTGTGTGTTAGGGCTGGCCCGAATTATTCGAATATCCAAGTATTCGTTTGTTAAATTAGTATTCGGAGCTCAATTCAGTATTCGGGATATTCTTTTTTTTCATTTTTTTTTGCAAAAGTACCTCAAACTGCAACATATTTAGTCAGAAAATAATAATTATATACACAAGTTATACAACAATTGTAAAATACACATTAGACGTTCATTTAATATATGATCAAATTATTTGAACTTTGACCTAGTTGGCCGCTGTCTTCTCAGAGCGCAACCGGTGATATCAGCTGTAGGTTACGTGATGTTACCAGAGCGAGGCAAACTAAAAGCGGCACCAAGCGCAGTAGGGAGAGAGAGATGGAGGAAGAATAGAGTATGTGTTCCTCTTAACTCTATACCACAACATTAGCGCGATTTTGGAAGGAAAAGTAGCCTAATGCTTGGCGTAATGCTAACGTTAGCTTACCTTAGCTGTTTGTTTACGTTCCTAATGCAGCGCAGCTATCGCCCATCATCAACCGTGACTTGCTTGCTTCATGGGAATACGCGGTCAATAATGGATATAATATGGACACAAAAGACTTTGGATCTTTGTATGGATTTATAAATCGCCGAAAAGATGCACGTTCTTGGATGAATTGATAAGCTCCTGTAAGGGCTACGATGGCGCAGAGGACAGCTGATTTGGAACGGAACAACAGCTGTTTGCTTCCATGGGGAAAAAGTAAGGAACTCCAACTTTACTACCGTTCGAAAGTTATTAAAGCATCAACAAACTACGCAGCTTGCTGTCTTGGCTCACACACTCGGTTTCAGTGAGTACATTGGCATTATTAATGTTGGTTTGATGGTGTGTTTTTCTGGAACGAATATCCGAATATTCGCTCTGAAAAACCGACGAATACTCGAAGCCTGAAAAATGGCATTCGGGCCAGCCCTAGTGTGTGTATATGAAACGGTATAATGAAAGGGCTGAACTCAATTAGACATACGCTTAACAATGAACTGATTCTCAGCATAACTATTGTCTAATTATATTGCCTTGTTGAATTGTGTATGGCCTTGTGTATCGAACTGTGATTTATGAACTTTTGAGTACAGACCAAGTTGTTGGTATCAAGAGATAGAGAGAACTATTCGCAACTCATCTCCTCTGTATGTTTTTAAAAACTATTGGTAGGATATATACAGTATATGTATCGATTTACATGGTGAACTGAAAACATTAACAAGAAAAGGGGAGTGCTCAGCGGCTTTTAGTATATACCATTTTAACACAAAGGATCACTCTCTTCCCCCTCCCGTATCCTACTTAACAGTTAAGAACGACACATTTAAGATGGGGGACTTGTTGCTCTATCCAAGGTACACTTCAGGCCACTGATGTACTGTTCTGAGGATCATATCTACTTCTATCCTCCACAAAACCACATGAGTCCACAGGCAGCAGATGAAACACGATAGTTCAGACCATCATCCCTGTATCCAAATGAGAGAAGATGGGTGTACTGTGTTTTTACAGAACAGGGGGAATTTGCAGCTGTGAGAACTTCCTGTTTGTTACGGAAATACTCGTGTCTAAACACTTTTAAATTGATTCTGCAGACTCGTTACAGAGAGCACAGTCCCAATTTGATTAATTCTGTTTCTTTGATAGTACTGTTGAGTCAGTGTTAGTGTCTTAGTCTTTTGAATATCACAACATTTAGTCTTAGTCCAGTCATCTGAAATCATTTAGTCTTAGTCTAGTCTTAGTTAACAAAATATGAGCAGCTTTTAGTCGACTAAATCTAAAGCGTTTCTTTCTTTATTGAATGGTTGGTATTAAAGAGGACCTATTATACTTTTTCGACTTTTAAGACCTATAAACGTTGTTATAATGATTTATAGTCATGTTTAACCAAACTAGCGTATAGGGCTGGGCGATTAATTAAAATTCAATTTCGATTACGATTTTGGCTTCCCTCGACCATGAAAACAAGATAATCGTAATAAAACGATTATTGTGTTGCACGCCGTGTCTTGTGTGGTAAATGCAGCGAACCTTTCTGTGTGCGCTCTGCCCCGCCCCCGCCCGAACACTTTCGCTTTCAGCGATTGCAGTGTAATGGTTTATTCAGCATAAAGTTAAAGTACTCGCCCAAGACTGATGTTAAATCGAAACACAAACGCCTTGCGCGAGCGAAATAGCAAGTTGCCAGTTGAAACTCCGTGGCGGTGGGTAACGGTGTCAGTCTTCACAGTGACACCTCACCAGTGGGAGCCGCCGCACAGAAAAGCCCTGTGGCTTTACGGCTAAAATAAACCGGGGATATCCATGGACATATAAAGAAAGGGGATATCCTGCCCGTTAACGTTGTTGATGTGGAAGGCTTCCGCGATCGGATTGCATTTCTTGAGCCTGGATACACAGAGCCATGTCGCCAAACTGACAGCGCGACTAGAGAAAATATACAGTGATCCGCTTCCCTCTGTTAGTTTCAGTCTACAGCCGAACAAATTACAATAACCACCATGGACATCGTTTAAATAAAGCCTCTTGTTTTTATGATCATTAGGGCTTTGATGCAAATTCTGAAGTCTGAATATTACGTTGGCAGCTGCTGTGCAGTTTTTCTTCAGCAACTCAACCTGCACTGTAAAAAAAAAGGCAATGAGTTGATCTTTTTGTAGATTCATACCTCCTCAACGTGCAAATAAATGAGTTGTTCTGTTCACAATCACATCCCTAGTAAAATATAAATTTTACTCTTAGATTGGAAGGTTTCACTGTTTATTTATTTATGGTGGCTTTTTAGTTGTAGGCTATGTTTGAGGAGAACATTTAGGAGTTTAATTTATGCAATGTTGAAAGAATTTACAGAATTTTCATTTTGGGGCATCCCTACAGTGAATAATCGTCTTTAATAATCGTGATTACAATATCAATCAAAATAATTGTGATTATAATTTTTGCCATAATCGAGCACCCCTACTAGCGTATCAAATAATTACGTACATGCATTTAGACGTATTCCCTGCTGACCGTCTGGGGTGGCTGTGCAGAGCACTAGACACTAGGGCAGTCGGTCGAAGAGGCTGTGCCCTGGGGCCCATTATCTCATGATCCGCCTATGAACAAATTGGATTCCACAATATTTGTTCTTTATGCGGGGAGCATGCACAATAGGGGTGTGCGGAGACGTCATTATCTGTATCTGTATCTGTATCTGTTCAACCAACAAAATTATCTGTATCTGTATCTGTATCCGGATACACAACCAGAAGTGGGCGTGCCGTATACCGGAAGTTTCTTTTACATTATCTACATTAAAGGAAGTCACACCTAAATTGATTTTCTAAACTAATATTCATTGTCAATGCAATTGTTGTCCCTTCAAAGCATCAAATTGATGTAATGTTGAAATAGAAGTCAAAAAGTCAGATATATTTCTACCTTTTCATCTCTCTCTTCTTTGTTCTCAGAATACGAAGAAATTCAGGGAACGAAAATATTGATAAATAACAGTCCAAATCTGTGCATAGGCTACTCACTGTGAGGGCCAGTGTTTTACTTTTAACTTAATTAAGGTCTCCCTTTAACTGGGGAAAATACAGCTGTATTTCATGATTTTTTTATCTCTATCTCTCCCTATCGCTCTTTTTTTACATTTGTTTTACTAAACTAAGGTTTAGGAACAATCTGTATCAACGTGCCAATCTCATAAACCCTAAATAATATCTTAGCCTTTCCACAAAGCCATATGTGATTTCAATGTGTCAAGTTTGCAGTTTCCGATTTTGTTGTATAGGTCCTGAAGTAGGCCTAGGCGTCTACGCACTGATTGACAGCTGAAAAAGTACATGTCCTAAGCATCAGTTTGATGGAAACGTTGTGGTGTTTGAAAGAGTTTAAGCAGTAGGCCTAGTGAATGTAAATACATCGGGGAAGGCCTGACGGTGACTCGGGGTGCAGCATATTCCATCGGTTCGTCTCTTCTCCACCACGGCAGCAGGTTACGAGGAAACTCACATAAAACCGGCAGCGAATGCGATCGGTAGAACCCTCTATTCGAGGGAAAGGGTGAACACGCTGCGTTTATCAGTGGATAAAAAGAGAGAGACCGCGGGTCACGGGAAGCGCCCGGTCCTCTCGTGTCCACCGCAGAACAGCTGTTAGTGTCATTCTACCTGTTGTGTCATTGAGGCGGAACGCGCTGCGTCAATTAAGCGCATAATATATTAAAAAAAAATCCCTGAATAATAACGGGACTATTCGGAAATTATCTGTATCCATATCTAACTCATTATCCGTGCTTATCCGAATACATATTCGGATTCGGGCTCATCCCTAATGCACAAGCATTATTTATTAAAAATAAAAAATAAAGAAAACTAGAACTGCAAGCTGTTGTGAACGGGGGCCAAGCCTCCCAAGCGACTCGGGATCAGGCGTCGTCGTCCGCGGCGCCGGCCTCTCGCTTCACGGAATCCGGGGATGTAAACTTTTTGAATGTGGCATGTTCGGTTTAGGAGTTATAGACCAAAAGGCAAAAAATGGCAGGGAAATATGCTCAAGTGGATAAGGAGATTTATACTTTTTGTGTTTTTGGCGCCCCCTTACAGAGCAATATAACGCAAAAATAGAACCAACCTGAGAACCGTAGGACAAACACATGTGTGAAGTTTGGTGTTAATAGGATTAATCGTTTTGGATTTAGGAGCAGTTTGGTACAAAGTAGCTAATGCGCAAATCTTTAAAGCGCTACCGCTTGGTCTTCCGATGGCCGTAGAAAAATTCTGTATACAACTTTTGCTCGTGGGAGTGGGTAGAGCATAATTCTTTTGGTTTCGTCCAAATCGGCAAAAACTGTAGGAGGAGTATGTTTTGGTGACTGACAGTTTTTGGGATGTAGCGAAAAATCTATACTGGTGCAAATGGGCATGGCTATGTCAAACGATGCAGCTGACTTGTGTGAATCTGTGGATATAAAGTTTTTGACTGTGGGATGTTCGGTGTGGAAGTTATTGCCCCAAACACGTTTTCTTTGCTGTTGTTACAAGATATAATTTTTTTGTGGTTTTGGCGCCCCCTATTGATAAATTTCGCAAAACTGCCTAAGGTACAAAACTGCAGCTCAGTTTACCAAAAAAGTGGATGTCAAGTTTTTGAATGTGCGATGTTTGGATGGGGAGTTATGAGCAAAAGCAGATAATCAGCCTCTCCACTGTAAAGTCACTTTTTTGAATTTCCCGCCAAAACACTAAATGGCGAAAAAAGGAAGTAACTGTGAAAAACGAATTTGTAAACATAAGTCCTATAAGTCAACATAGGAATTTCTTGGCCATATATTTTTCAGAGACTCAGGTATGCCCCATGACAGTCTCCCCTGAGTTTCAAGAAAATCACTTTTTTTTTCAGGGATTTGTTTGGTCTTCGGATGGTCGTAGAAAAATTATTTATACAACTTTTGCTCGTGGGAGTCTGTAGAGCATAATGCTTTTGATTTCGTCCAAATCGGGCGAAAACTGTAGGAGGAGTATGTTTTGGTGACTGACAGAGTTTTTGCGATGTAGCGAAAAATCTATATATATATACGCAAATGGGCGTGGCCTAGCTCAAAAGATGCAGCTGACTTGTGGGCATCTGTGGATAATATAAAGTTTTTGACTCTCGGACGTTCGGTGTGGGAGTTATAGCCCAAAACGCATTTTCCTTTGTTGTAGCGCCACCTAGTGGCCTACTCTATTACTCCTTCATTGAAAGCATCTGTACATTTTCCATAACTTGCTGGTTCCACTCCATCACCCTCCAAAACAGAAACCGCCTAGAGAGTACGGCCAGAGTCTGCTCTAAGATAATTGGACTTCCAACAAGAACTCTCTCCTCCATCCACGACCAGCAAACACTTCGGTTAGCCAACAGGATTATGCAGGACCCCTCACGCGCCGACTACGCTGCCCCGGCTGCAGGACACAGAGGAGAAAAGCAACCTTTGTTCCCAAGGCTGTTCACCTCCTCAACTCCTCCTAAACCCCCCACCCGGGCTCGTGCCCTCCCCACATGGACTGGCAGAGCCGTGAACTTGTAGTATAAATTGTAATATAACCAGCATGGTATTTATTTATTTATTTAATTGATTGCACTTTATATTTCTGTCATATTTGACACATTTTTACACTTTTAAGTTCTCCATTTATAAACATGCATTTTGCACATTTATACATATTTATATATATTTGTGTATTTGTAGACACCTGTGCTTGTGTGTATTGTCTGCCAGGTAGCAACGCTGTATTTGTTTGTTTTATGTTTGGACATGGCCTTGTCCTTTGTAATGCAGCTGCTCTATGTGCCTTCAATTGCCCCCTGGGGACAAATAAAGTTTTTTTGAATTTGAATTGATTTTGAATGTCTGAATTTTTTGTCTGAGTACCAGGCACGGACCTGGATCTAGTCATGCAAGTGGCATGTCCCAACCCTTTACGGTTTGGGCTGCAGCACCAGTTTTAGGGTGGAGGAATAAAAATTCCGGCAAAAACAATAGGGTTCCCTGCCCAGCAGGGCTATGGAACCGCGTTGCTCTGCAAAAGGCGGTTGCTCTGAAAGACGCAGTCCCATGCCCTTCTCGGGCTTGGCCCCTAATAAAAAAATAAGTGGGGGGCCCCACACTAGGTCTTGAAACGGGCCCCGAGATTGTTAAGGCCGCCTCTGGGCAGCAGCAGCAGCACGCAGTTAAGGTGCTGGTAAAGTGAGCAACTGCGCTTTCCTTTTTAAGCAACACTGCTGCCGCTGTGTGTATTCGGACTTCTTTTGCATCAAGCCTTTTTGATAATAAAAATTAGAGGTTTTAATTTAACGCTGTCCATGCGTCAGAGTTGATTGTAACTTACTCTGGTGAAAAGAGAAACTAACGGAGGGAGGCGGCAGTTTCACGGTACATTTCCTATATAGTTGCACAGTCAGTTTGGGGACCTGGCTCTGTGTATTCAAGCTCGAGACACAGCCTACTACAAACAGATCGCGAAACATAGCCGTTCTCCTAGCCAACGTTAACAGGCAGGATATCCCTGACTATCATTTTGTCCATCAAACTGTAGAGTTTTTCTGCACGGCGGCTTACTCCACCCGCTCACCTGGCGAGGTCTCCCTGTGATTTTCACTGCCACAGGGTTGCATTCGCTGCTTTGCACTGATTGGATTTCTTCCCAACTTGTCCCACAAAAAGAGTAGTTCCGATCGGATCTCTCCTCCATTTGTCCCGCCCTAACATTTTCGTCTCGTGTCAGTTATATTCGTCTCAGTCTTTGTCATCATATCTGCTTTTTATTTAGTTTTTATTTAGTTTTTGTCCGTGAAAAAGGTTTGTTGATGAATATTTTACGTCATAGTCAACGAAATTAACACTGGAGCATGCCGTCAATCGTTTAGCTAACGGCAATAATATGTCCCTGCTTAAGAACAAATCCACTCAGAGATTAGATTTCATTAAATGTGCAGTGCGTTGATGCTATGTGAGTCTTGCTTTAAAGTTTATGTCAACCTGCCTTTCTGTCCCTGACATCACCTGTCTCATTCCATTCTTGTCTATTGCATTGTGTGTGGGTGGAGAAGTGAGTAGGCCGTTTAATTGGTTTCAAAAGTTAAGCGTATTAAGCTTAGCCAAAGTTCAATCAGGGAGATTGACTATTTGCATTGCACTCAGTGTCATTCTGGCATGATCTCTCTCTCTCTCTCTCTCTCTCTCTCTCTCTCTCTCTCTCTCTCTCTCTCTCTCTCTCCCTCTCCGTCTCACACTCTCTCTCTCCATAGTTCCCTGCGGTCAAAAGTTTCAAACCGTCCTTTCCTTGCTGTCAGTTATTATTTCCGTGATCAATGCAACCCTCCCCCACCCAATTCATCTCCATACCCCATCCCATCATCATCAGATTCCACAGCATCCATCCAGATCTTCAGCTCTTCACCACCTGTGTCTAGCCTCTTTTGGGAGGGGGGGGGGGTTCTCTGCACAGCTTCACTAGAAGCCATCACAATGGGGTTGACAGTGTGGAGAGACAGATTAAATGGGACAGAGAGGGGGACGACATGCAAAGAACGACCCAGGGGCCAGAGTCTGCTGCGACGAGGCAGCTCTGACCACTACACCAAGAGCGCCCACCGCC
The DNA here is from genome assembly GCA_026122265.1 of Ammodytes dubius. Classification (NCBI taxonomy): domain Eukaryota; kingdom Metazoa; phylum Chordata; class Actinopteri; order Uranoscopiformes; family Ammodytidae; genus Ammodytes; species Ammodytes dubius. The sequence continues at coordinate 22,526 of JAOPFK010000736.1, forward strand.
GAAAGACTCTTCCGAAATGCATCTTCGTCACAGCCTTCTAAATAAATGAATTTAGTCATTCTAAAATCTCTGATTCATTAAAGGCTCTCTGATGGAAATAAAAACCAACACGCAAAAGAACACACATAATGTATCTTGAGAAGAAAGCATTTATTTCCCATGTCGCAAAATGTATCCTGGGAGCACAGGCGGCTGTGAACAGCATCATTCTCTCCTTCGATTGATCATTGTGTTGATAGGATGGGCCTAGGTCAAGTGTGGACCGACCATAATAAGGTCGCTGGTCACACCCAGCACCAGACAACGAGAGTGTTAGTTTTAAGACTAGTAGTGGATAGGTATCATAAGGCCCATGACAACCGTTATTTTTCACAAATTCGTTTTTTCCGTTTTCAGTATGATGACTACCGATTTTTTACAATTAACACTCAATTGGGTCATCAGAACGAGGCAGTTATTGCGAACCACATAATATCAACATTTATCGAGTATAAGGCTATTGTAATACATCACAACATTGCACTGTTGTTTAGTGCTTAAAAAGCGTGATAAAAATTTGTTGGTATGAGCTTATAAAGAAAATTAAAGCCATTCATTTTGTTCTGCTTGAGATTGAATCATTAAATATTATTTTTTACATATATAATAAAGTCCTTTTAACTTTGCGAAAAGCTGCTAGAGTGACAATTGGACAGTTCCCTCTAAATAGTCAGCTTTTAACCGTGTGACAGCGCTTCCACAACAGCGGGCTGCAACCCAACCTTTACCGTCTAATTGTGCGACGGTAGTTAGTTACATTAGCATCAGTGTTAGCCACAAAACGGCAACAGCTGAATAGTCACATTACAAAGTTCACTAACATGTAAAAACGGCTGTAGAGCTTAGAGTTATAATTGCGTGTAGGAAACATTGTTGAGACTGGAATTTGTACACAGCGGCACGTTCCATAAACAACACTCCTTTAATGATATGGCTTTTAATAACTTAAAACAGTAACGTTTAACTTGATTACGCTTTTAGATGCTTTAATATATGCGATTTATACAGACCATATTATTAACATAAATTAAGTATACATTCAGAGTTACGTACATGGATAGCATTCTTAAGTAAACATTGATGGGATAGATTTGAAGGGGTTTGGCGCTGTGTGTTACATTAGGTTCCTGCAGCAGGCTCTATTTCACGGAGTAGTTGGTCTTTAGATGTCGCCAAACCAAAATTCCTTCCTAGTTCTGCTTGAATTTCACCAAAATAATGGCGAATTCCGTGACATTCCGTGTTAACAAGCAGATTCCGTTTTTATTGCCCGATTCCGTGATTCCGTCCGAGTTTTCGTTATCGCGGAAATCATAGGGCCCTAGTATTATGTCTACGGTGCCCACCATCTCTACCATTGTGTCCTTGAGCAAGACACCCCAAACTGCTCCAGGGGCGCTGTACTACGGCTGACCCTGCGCTCTGACCCCCTCCGAAGTGTGGTAACTTGAGAGGGGATCTGCGGAAAGACAAATTTCAATGTAGTAACCGTTGAATAATAAAGTAACTTTGCCAACGACCACAACCTCGGATAACAGTCCACTATAGCCAGCTAAATATGTGTGTCTAAGTGTAAGACGCCCTTGCTCTGACATGATGTATACTGAAATGTGGCTTTGTCAGCGATTGCTGTTTTTTGGCCTCTATCAGTGAAGGTCATGGTCCGTGTTCAAAGTAACCAATCAAAGGAGGGAGACATCAGCCACTGTCTGTGACTTGTTTCACTGTTTTTGGCACAAAAGCGTATTTCTTATTGTGACATGACTCATATGACAGGTCTGGACCGCATCATTTTTGTTTGTGAAAATACTGAAAAACAATACCACAAATTCATCACTAAAATCACTTGTGAGTGGACATATGTTCAGAATTGGTTCTTGTTAAAGAACCAATTCTGCCTGAATTCAATGCCTGTTTATAAGAAAAGAAGAAAAAAATAACAAATATGGCCAAGAATGCAGCGAGATGATAGATGGATTTGTGTCCCAGTGGCTGGATGCTGCAGGCTAAGGCTTTCTGCCAAAGTGTGCTGTGTGCACATCCATCTTAATGGCACTTTCATTCTTGGAAAGAAAATAATTGACTGAGAAGAGTGGGAGCGAATGGGCTGTAACGTCCTTTTAATCTTTGCTTTTATTTGTCTTCACGGAGTGGAAGTGAACACACAGTATCTATGACATCCTGTGCTCTTCTTCAGCCCTCACATGCTGGATGATATGTGGATCTGTTAGTTTAGATGTGGTTTAGTGACTAAGTATGCCCTGGAAGCTTCTGAGGCAGTTTATATGAACACCAGGGGAACAATAGCCTGGAAATCCAGACCCTGATATCTTGAACGATAGAGGGTCTGGCCACGATCAATAGTAATTTCCAACTCAAGGGGCGGCTCCTACTCGTGCATTTCAAATGCCACTGCACGCAGTTGGATAGCACTACAACCAATCAGAGCGATGCACAAGGTCACGTAAGCCCCGTTCGTTTAGCGAACAGCTGTTAAACTGTTAAATTATACGTTTGCCGTGGTCGGTCGGCAAAACAGAACATTCCACTTACTTGCTAATGAAAGATTTGAGTGCCTTCTTCCAAATCGTAAAGGGTCGAGGCCAAAGCAGTCTCAAACTCAAACAACATATCCGCAGCCATCTTTGATGTTTACTATCACGGCTTCGACGTCGCATGCACGTCACTGTCGTCATCCGGTTACGTTCTCCCCAGAGTAGGCTACCATACAAAGGGCTCTGGCGCGCCCATATTAGATGGAACTAGGGTTGCAAAGGGGTGGAAAGTTTCCGGTAAATTACCGGAAAGTTTCCGGAAACTTTCCACGGGAACTTTCGCTCGGGAATTTTGGGAATATTCAAAATTGGAAATTATAGGAATGAACTAAATGTCCGTAATTTAAATGATTTTTTTTTCACATCCAAACATAAATCTAAACATTTAAACACTATGTTTGGTCATAGGCAGACATCCATGCAAAATAATACAATTAAAAAAACATAACATTTGAACAAATTTATTTGTAAGAAGAACTTTATCAAGTTTTGATTATTTTATGAACAACCAATAATTTCACTGAACAACAAAAAGATGAATGTTGAGTTAAATATTAGTCATCTGTCTGAACCCAACCATTCAATAAATAAAGTCAAATGCCCCCCATGTGATGGAGGAATGCACAGAGCATGTAGGGGGCATGGCCTCAGTACCCCTGCAGTAGGATGTGTGCTAAGTGCAAGTTGCCAAGTGTACTTGCATAAAATCTGGTTGTTTTAGTCAAGATTATGCTAAAATACATTGTCCCCAACTATATTTAAAATCACAGTTTAAGCCTCTGTAAACCTGGTCTAGTAAAAATCAATATATGATATCAAGTTGGGTGTCTCAATAAACTTAAAAAAAAAATCTGATTTGAAATTAAATATTCATAAATATATTAAAACTTAGTTGAAAAAACTGCTTTTTACAGTCTAGAACGTTTGCCTGGACTGAAATAACATAGTTAGGAGAATTTAGTGCATTTGGGTGGCTTTAAATTTAGTAAATTCCCGTTTATTCCCGTTAATTCCCAAAATTCCCGTTAATTCCCATAAATTCCCGTTAATTCCCATGGAAAGTTTCCAACTTTGAAAATTCCCGGAATTTTGCAACCCTAGATGGAACCAATTGAAACGTGAGCCCAGATTTCAGGTCTTTTTGAAAAAGCTTCAACGGAGAGTTTCCAGACCAACAGGCGTAGCAAATTTAATTTGCCAGCGCCTAGTGGCAGGTCTAGGAATGCCAGGCTAGGGGAACAATGCATATTGCAGTAAAGTGGAGGTGAGCTCTGTGAGAAGCATTGTTTTTTCCAATGCAAAAGTAGAGAACGACCCTAGTCTCAGAATGAGCCTCTGTCAATATAAAATCTGAATACATTTAAATCAAACAAAGACTTTCAATTTGTTCATAATGTTAAATGAATGGTGTTAACATGTAGGTTGTGCTATGTTCAGTACATACTGTCATGTGACAGGAGGAGCCATCATCTGCTGAATTGTGTTTGTCTCCTTTAAAATGTCTGACAGAGTTCCCCTGATGCCCCAGATGGAGTGTGGTGTGATACTTTAAATTAGGACCCATGACAAACATGACCCCAATAAATAGTTCCATCTGTTAAAACTGCAAACGTGGAATTGGGCGATTTTGACTGGGGTCAAATTAACCCCGATATATTTGTATTTTTAAAAAGCACTAATTAAAAAGGAATCAGAAATGAAAGCTCTATAAACCTTTTGTGAAGACATCGAAACAGTGGACCAGTGAAGCTATGGAGGATCTTGGGGAGTGTTCGGACTGTACTGACTAGGATGTTTTCCTAGTACCAACAGTATTGATGAGTACACAGAGGCTAGGGGATCTACATCATGGAAAGTTCTTGTATCACACACCATACAGTAGTAAAATAACATTGACAAGCCCTGGTTCACATCCAAACTAAGACCCCGTTTCCATTTGTCTTTAACATGTGGTTTTTGTGATGGGATCACATGAATACAGCTCTAACTACAGGTGAAAACACTCTCAAGACGCATTGAGATCGGATCACAAAAACCACATTTAACCACAATTAATTTGATAGTGGAAACAGCAAAGTGACTTTTGTCCACATTAGGGACCTCCTACTCAACTGCCGCCACCTGCCTGAGCGGAAATATGTTGAAAATGCATCACTGGTGTTCATGCAGCTTTTATTAGAAGCCTCGTGAATGTTAGTTGCATCCGCCAGTATTGCAAATGACAAGCTTTCTGTCCTTTGTTTTCATTTCACTGCGTAAATCTGAAAACATGGAAATCGCTGCTGTTCACTGGCGAGCTGCAAGGCAACGACTTCCTGTTCTTATCTGTTTAAAAATAGACGTCAACTCGTGTTTGGCTAGTAACAGGCTTTTAATGTGAAGGCGCACAGGCAATATCCTGTTCGCACGTAAAGTAACTTAACTGCATATAAAGCCGTGTAGCCTACTGGTGGTGGTGACAAGCAGGGCTGCCAAGTTTCACCAAAAGTTTGGAGTGAGATTTTTTGTCCGAGGGACCCAAAACCATGTCCTCTCTCCCACCCACTCATTTTTGCTAGTGTCCTGCAAGTTTATATATTGTTCATAATAATTCAGAAATAAAGACAATTGGAAAATATGATAAAACATAAAAAATCTTACTAAAATAAACAAATTCATGAATTGCAAAGTCATAGGACAGGTTTTAATTAAACATTGGGTATGGACACATTATAAGTGGGGGTCTGGGGGTCCCCCCCCAGAAAATTTTGAGCATTATACACTTAATTTCCTGCATTCTGGGGAATTTTTATGAAGCAATGTGTGCCTTTTCTGCATTCATTTTTATGTAAAGTAAAAGAGAACATTCACGGTTTCGCTGACACACATTTTATTGAATAGCCTACAATTCATGTGTATAGTGCTTTCAAATATCTCCTGTAGCCTATTGTTAAGACATTTGGTTAAACTGTAATAAAGGTAATTATTCTATATCATGTCTACTATTGAGGGATGAGTGGCTGGTGGTATTTTACTAGCAGCATTAGGCTTTATTCAAAGAAGAAAAAAAATAGGGAACAGTTCAACACCAATGCAAACTACTAGGCTAAAATAAAACATCTGGGTTACTTGGTCCCTCCTCTTAGGCTACCTTGATTTGTGTTATGAAAAGTGCTATAAATGTGCAATACATAGGCTACAGTTCATTACACAGAAGAATAAAAGCATTTTTATTGGCGGATGAGCCATTTGTTACTTTACAAACCTAATTTTCAAAATAAATTACCAAAAACAATATACAAAACGATCCAAAGATCTTCTAAATGTACTTGAGTGAAATTGAAGGGTTAATATGTTTGATGCACGCGCGCTCACCGGCCGGCGGGGACACAAATTCTTATCAGCGGTAACTTGGCACGCTATCAACACACACCTCGGGAGAGAAGGTGCAGGTAGGGGGCTCGCCTCCCGCTTCGAATGCATAGTGCACATCAAAGCATAACGTTAATGCGCGTTCAGAAAGAGGAAGTCACGGCACATGTCTGTTAGCTTTTCAAAATAAGAATTTGAAAACAAAAGTCCCGCAAAACAAATGTTATTTTGGGGATTAATTTCTCCGCGTGAGAAATTTGAGGTGTGGCGTGTGAGAGTGTGAACGGGTTGATTTGCGTGTGTCTCACGGCCAAAGAGTGAGACTTGGCAGCTATGGTGACAAGAGTGTATCAGACGTTAGAAAAGCCGCCCGGCAAACACATCTTTCACCAGACAAAGTGGCTTAATAACTTACTTGCCTAAGAGTTTTTACTTTTTATACTATAGATGATATTTACCAGCATTTGGCAAGTGTTAGAGCCCTCTAAGCAGTGTTGTGCAACGCTCCTCCTTGTCTAAATGAGACAGTAGCCTATCTCGTCAACCTAGACTGGTAATTATCTTCGCATGTAATGCATTTTAATAGCAAATGCGATTAAAACTGTGGCACTGCGCAGCCCTGTATGTTTAGTTGTTTGAACCCCACCGGTTAAAAACAGCAATGTAAACGGAAATTATGTGCGTGTTGATTTAAATACAGCATGGGTAAATGGAATCGGATCACAAGTAGACAAAGAAGTCACATTTGAAAATACAAGTGTGAACACACGGACTGAGAGCTGTCCACTTGTAACCAGTTTTAAAAAAACAGATGTTAATCCCAGGTGGAAACAGGGTCTAAGACAGCTAAGGTTGAAAAGAAGCAGGCACTCAAGGGTGGGACAATGACAGATTTATGGAGTCATGTCGTGAGAAAAGCTTGACAACTATACTCTGATCATTTTAAACACCAGCTCTCAGCTAATGACCAAAGGTGGGACCAAGTCATTGTTTAGCAAGTCACAAACTTGTGACTTGTCTCGAGTCTTTGCTCTCAAGTCCCGAGTCAAGTCTCGAGTCAAGACAGGCAAGTCCCGAGTCAAGTCCCAAGTCAATGCTGACAAGTCTCAAGTCAAGTCAAGTCCCAAGTCCTGCAGTTTGAGCTTCGAGTCATTTCGAGTCCTTTTAACCAAAAAGTAAAAATATATTTACCCACATCATGTACGCTTTTAAAATCTATATTTATTTATTAAAAAAGTGCAATTGAAATTGTGGGAAAAATTTGGTACGGACATTGCACCTCCCTATTGCACTAGGCCTATTTACCAGTGATTTTTAACATTTAACTCATATTTTGCAATAATATTCTTCATTTTAAACCACTCCTTTACAGAATAAACACGTTTTTTAATTACGTTTTATGTTGACCACCTCGTAGTTTTTATACCCGAACAAAACTATCTTTGGTATAATTTTTTCCAACTGGCACGATGTTTGACAGCACTTCCTCTTCATTGGTTGTCCTGCAATTTCATTGAATGAATGCTGTCAGATCAAAATAACGTTGGTCTAATTTGATTGGATGTTGTGCCGACAGCACATAGGCCTACACGCACAGACACTCACACATACATGTAGAAAAGCCCCCAAAGATTATATTATAGGGTTGTTATTTCTTATAGTGTGTTAAGATGTGTTTTGTTCAGTGTGGATGACATTATAGCTGTCAGTTAGTGGCAGTGACGTCAGTCGGCCGGAGAGTCTGTTTAGTAAGTTTCCTTTTCTTCTCTTGGTCAGGTGTGTGAGCGTGCATGTTGCCGCAGTAGTCGATCATTCCACAGTTGAAACGTGTTTATTTGAGTTTATGTGAATCACCCGTGAGTAAGTACATACAGTCCCGATCGCTGTTATAAGTTACAATGTATGGATGTTTTTAATGGCCGCGATTCGCCAGTCGCAACAGCTGTTCTAACGTCTCCTCACGAGCGGAGTGTAAGCTTTTGTTATTTTCCCGCGATCTATATGCTGCTGTAGCCTACCTGTGAAAGAAGGAACATAAAGAGCGGATAAACCATACTCCTCCTCTCTTAGTCTCATGCTCATAATCTGACGTTTTTGGCCTTAAGTGGTGTTAACTTCTGGCCGACACCTCTGAAGTGAAACCAGTGATAAGCAGATCAGCGTGGTACCGGTACATCCACCAGTTTCCTCCGCTACACTAGGCTACATGATGAAAGATACAGAGCGGTAGCCTACTAAAAAATATACTTTTTAATCTTTGGGTTTTGGGGAAAGTAGCAAGTCTTATCAAGTCAAAAGGCTCAAGTCCAAGTCAAGTCACGAGTCATTGATGTTAAAGTCCAAGTCAAGTTGCAAGTCTCTTTACATTTTGTCGAGTCATCAAATTCATGACACGAGTCCGACTCGAGTCCAAGTCATGTGACTCGAGTCCACACCTCTGCTAATGACTATATTAGTCTGGATGACACTCCCCCTAAACTCCTCAAAGTCAATACGCTGATCGCCATCTTCATAAGATAACATAGTAACTATGCATCTCATAAAACCCCACTTTAGTGATACTGAACTGTCCCTTTAAAACTCTTGTTTGTGATATTCATGAACACACTATGCAGGAGTAGTCATGGTGGGGAGGGGTTGCAGTTTGGTGGGCTGGGTATCTCATCGCTGCTTTTTTGCAGATGATGGCATCATCGGTTTGTGACCTTCAGCTCTCACTGGATCGGTTTGCAGCCAAGTGTGAAGCGGTTGGGATAACAATCAGCACCTCTTAATCTGAGGCCATGGTTCTCAGCAGGAAACCGATGGACTGCCTCATACGGGTAGGGAATGAGTCCTTACCCCCAAGGGGACAATGGGGTGTAAGATTGCAGAAGCAGCTGGGGCGGTGTTGTTACTCGCTTTACCTCACCGTTAGGAAAAGCCTTTGATATCTTTACTCCTGGTGTAATAGTTTTTGTCTGGAGGGTGGCTGGCATCTCCCTTAGATATACAGTGAAAGCTCAGTCATCCTGAGAGACTTTGGAGTTAGAGCCACTGCTCCTTTAGGTGGAAAGGAGCCAGTGTAAGCGTTCTGAAATTCTGACAATCGAAAGATGAGTATTGATGCTGAACACAGTATGCACACATGCAAAGGGGACAGAACATTTATTGCAGAATAGGGAGGAAGGAGAAAAAGTCTAAAGCAAAAAACCACCATGAATCATCCCCGGACATGATTTCAGTGTAGAAGTCTGTCAGGAGTCAATCAGTCATAAGAACAAATCTCTCTAATGCCTCGTTTTCCACCGAGTAGAGCGGGTCGGGTCGGAGCGGCTTAGAGCGGTCAGCTCACTTTAAGAATCTCGGTGTTGTTTCCACCGCCGACCCTACCCTTACTGGTAGGGCGGGGTTTAGGCTGGACTGCGATAGCCGCCGTCAGAATGTGGGTCAAACTATCGGGCTGTGGAACAACTGTGGTCAAGCCAGCGGTCTCTGTTTTGCTTGGTCAAACCAGCCGCTTCTTTATTTATTCCCCCGTGTTGTGAGCACAGAGACGGCTCGGTGCAAATGATAGAGACAGTGAGCGAACAGCACTGGCTGCAGCAGCTACGTGACATCGTAGCAGTGGGACACAGTGTAGCCAACTGATTCATTTAATGACGAGGAAAAACACCACACAATAAACAGTGCCGCGCTCACATTTTCGCCAAAACTCTCTTCACTCTAGCCGAGGTGACTACAAACAGCGGAAATGATTCAAACCAGCCGCTTCTTTATTATTCCCCCCATGTTGTTGTGAGCGTGTATTTTACTACTATCTATGGCGTAAACACACAGAGACCGCTCGGCGCAACGACAGTGAGCGAACAAACAGTGCTGGCTGCGGCAGCTACGTGACTATGGACACAGTGTAACCAACTGATTAATTTATTGACGAGGAAAACACCACAAATAAACAGAGCTGTGCTCACATTTCGCCAAAACACAAGACTCTCTTCACTCTTGCGAGATCTACACATGGCGGAAATGATTCTTTCGACCAATCAAATGACGGCAGTGTGTAGCTCCGCCTTCTCATGCATTTTCGGCCCGCTTTCAGGCCGCTAGTACCCCTACGGAGGAGTACTGAGATCGGGAGCGGCTCAAGCGGTTAGGTGCGCTTAAACCGTACCCTACCCAACTTTTGGCAAATTAAAAGCCAAACTACCCGGACCGAAACCGCTCCGATCCGACCCGCTCTACTCGGTGGAAACGAGGCATTACAGCAGGACTGTGAAACAGCACACAGCAGGGCTAACCAGATCGCAGAGGAACATCAAAGTGTCCTATTCTCTCCTGGGGAAACACCATCTGTACTCGACTGACTGGCATGGCCCCAAACTTCAGGAGCCAGAAACAGAATCGACCACTTTCGCTGGACCCATACCGAGATAACAGACAAGTAACTTCTAACACGTCAACTGTGTCTCCTGCCAGTCTGACTTCAGCTTGGAACACTACTGGTGAGACAGAATATTCCCTACTTTCAAGCTGCCAATCATGTGTATCTGAGGGCTTTTGGAGCATCAGGGAACACAACAGAAAAAGGATGTGTCAAATATCAGCAAAAAGCTTCTGAGGACAGTTTGAAAGAACAGTTGGAATTAATCAAATTCTGCAAATTCATATAGAGCATATCTACATTTAACTGTTGAAATGCAAGCATCTCAGAATTTTTTTTTACTTGCGCGTCTCATGCAACCGAAACGCTCTCTTTTTCATCTATGCGGCTGTCTGCGCTGGCTTCATGGCGCTAACCCCTTAGCTGCATCTCATGTGCGTAATGTTTTGTAATCTTCAATTCTGTTTTTTGAACAATATCCCCAGATTGATGGAGATGACTATCAGCGCCATTACTTTAAAGAGCCATCGCTGTAGCGGAAGTCAGTGTTGTAGGCTACTGTTGCAGGGCGGGCCACCTACAGTATATCAATGCTTACCTAAAAACAGAAATATCAGCTCTAAATTGTACGCTACATGTCGGATTTTTCACTGGTTTAGTAGTATACCGCCCAGACAGCGGTTTATTTTTTTTATTTTTTTTACACGTAGTTCGGCCATGTATCACTGCGTCATCTCACACCGGTGCAGTGCAGCGTATCACTCCGCCAATCAGCTGTTCCACTTTCAAGAGACATGAAAATGTAAATTAGTGATTATAAAAAGCAATCGACGACAATTCAGTGTGGACAAAAAGTAGTATGCGTTGTAATAAAGACTGCTACTATTCTGCTGCCCAATGGGTTTCTAAATCTGAAGATCTAAACAGCTAAATCTGGTTAAGTGAGATATTGCTGCTTTGAGAATGTGTAGTGTGTTAATGTGCCAGGATGCCTGGGCTGTGTTCATTCACAGGGATTTAAGCTGTGTGTATGTGTAAGTGTATGTGTGTAAGTGTGTTTGTGTGTCCGTGTGTAAGTGTGTCTGTTTGTGCGTGCTTGCATGTGTGTGTGAGGTTGTAGCCAGACAGGCAGGCAGGTGAGCGGTCTGAACAGATGCAGAGGCGTACGTTCCCACATGAAGCTGGATCAGGGTCAGTGTGTGTAAACTTCAGACCAGTTCCTGCAGTCATCACTACACTTGACATTCAAGGTGCACTTCTTTTGGCTGCATTTTATAAGTTCATTTCAAAATCAGCTCATAACTTGCAGAGCTAATGGACGAGCAGTAAAACGTTAAAAAAGGGGACAAGTTCTTTTGTGATTAGGAGGAAATTATTTGAAAAACAAAGCTTTGAGAAATACCACATAAATAAACAAGTGTTGTTTCTGAAAAACATGTTGTATCGCTCCACTCTAAAGAGGTAAAAGGAATACAATTACACAATTAGGTTCCACTAACGATATTTTGACAGGTCAATCTTTATTCAATTTTAAAATGTAATCTAAGCTCAAGGACAAGTCAGCTTCAACCCACTGTACATTGAGGCTAGCTCTAAAAGCTATAATGTTTGGTTTTTAACAATTGATCAAATTACTCTGTAAACTGTGAGAGGTCATACTGATAAGCCTCTTTTAAAAAACAGATTTCGCTTTCCTCATCCTGGTGTCCAACAACAGAAAGCAGCAGCAGCAGCAGCAGCAGCAGCAGCAGCATTTTTATAGTGAAAAAGCTCTGACATACTGAAACACTACCTGTCCAGCCCCAAACAGCACACAGACACAGTTCGACAGACTAGCTGTTGAACACAGTGGAACATTTAGCAGCAAAACATACAGACATATTTATCTGAGGTTGTTGGACACCAAACCAATGGTAAAATGAAATCAAGTCAACTGTTTGGCAACACATTCACCATATCAGTTTAACCTATGAGGTTATAGCATTGTGTTAACAGCTTGTTGTGCTGCCCCAAACAAAATCAATGAACGTCACTAAAAACACAATTAGGCTACAGGATCCACTTTCCCACAGGAAAAGCAGTTCATAATAATTTAGGTTGACAATTCATATGTATTGGGTCCAATTCAAGAAATCAAGTCAGCGGTAAACTGTGTGAATGAATTCCTCAGATTATTCGCGCATTTCAAAGAAATCAAATCAGTGCGCAGATTAAAACATTTGACACATTTGATATTTTTCATTTGTGCCATCATAACATGTATGAAAGATCAGGGAACAGCCAACATGATAATAATTCCAGGATAAACAAACAATGATATATCCAAGTCACCCACGATAATATGTATGCTGAAATGACGGCTAATAATTCATCGGATTTAGGCAGGTAGGTTTTGATGTCTGATAAGGTGTACGTCACATTTTAAATTTGATCTTGAGAATTTTGGAATTTTAAAGGATGGGAAGGTAGGAGCAGGCATAAATCAGCTGTAATCTGTACATGGGGATGGGGGTGTTTCTCTGTTGTGGGAGGGGGGCATCTAGGACAGTGAATAATTGATATTGACATTGTCATTCCTGACCTTAAATTTAAGGTGGAGCCATGGGGATGTATTCAAACGTGTTATATATTTTCATTTTACAGCGATTGAGCAGCAGAACCTCACATTGGAGGGAGAGGTGTGTTTGCGTGATAAATACATTCCTAAAATTTGTTTTTATCTATCCAAAGATTTTGAAAGGTACTACGAGTAACTTTAAAATATTTCTGAAACAGACCATCATGCAAATAATGCTATTTATATATGGTTTTTCTTAATGCATTTGTCATGGGTACGTTCGCCCAGGAACAACAGCTGGCGTTGTAAAATCACTACCGCTTTTGACCAAAGGAGGTGCAAGAAATAACACAAACTGAAAGTTCCTCAGGCACCTTTAATGATGGCGATGGTAATCAATTAGCCTAATGTTTTGATGCGACAGTAATCGTTATAATAATCCAGGTGTCGAGGAAACATAGTTTAGGCTATCCGCTTCTAAATAAAAATTCAAAAAGCTTTATGGCATGACTATTGTTGTATAGCCTATTATTGCCAAAGCATAAGCATAAATAATAACAAAAAAGAACAGATAACAATATGATGAGCACATCTTATTTTACATAATGTAGGCCTATAGAATAATGCAAACAATAATTTGTATAAAATAGCTAACTTGAATTAACACTATGATAAAAAAAAAAAAAAAAAACTTTTTAAAAATGAAACATTCCGGAAAACATATTCTTTCTCATTGTGATTGTTCCGCGACCTACACAGTATTTAAGAAAAAAATAATTGATGAGTGAAAGTGCATGTGTGCCGGGTGAAGTTTGCGGGTGGAGTGTGAGTGTTTCGCCTACTCACCAGTAGTGTGGGCAGGCCGGCCACCAGTGCGTAGAGCAGGACGGGCGGGATGGCGCTGCTCTCCTCCGGCCCCAGGTAGGGCTTGGTGTAGGCGGTGTCGTAGCAGAAGAAGCCCTGCACGTGCACGCTGAAAGTGTCGGTGTACTCGAAGTAGTAGGCCAGCATGACAGTCCCGGCCATGATCACCAGCTGGAAGTACAGCATGATGATGCAGACGGAGAGCGAGATACATTTGATTAGAAACCAAGCCTTTTTTTTCTCTCTCTCCCTCTGTCTTTCTCCCTTCTACCCAGCCTTCTCTTCCACCCCCGCGGTATACACTCCCGCTGACCGGCTCATGACGGCTCCACCGCGCGCAACGAGCCGTTCTCCGATCGCTCGCCCCTGTATCCCTCTGCTCGCCGCGACGCTGCGACTATAGACTGTGGACTACTGTAGCCTATGTGTGTGAGAATGAGAGGGAGAGAAAGAGAGCGGGGGGAGGGAGGTGTGACGATGTGTGTAACTACTGTATGTGTGTACTGTATATAGTGTGTGTGAGTGAGAGAGACACATCAGGGATGGCAAAGCAAAGACTCTTGACACCTCCCTATTTCTCTCCCACTATCGGGGTGTGTGTGTGTGTGTGTGTGTGTGTGTGTGTGTGTGTGTGTGTGTGTGTGTGTGTGTGGTGTTGTGTGTGTGTGTGTGTGTGTGTGTGTGTGTGTGTGTGCGTGGTGCGTGGTGTGTGTGTATGAATGAGTGAGAGAGAGAAAGAGAGAGAATCAAGGCATGCATTGCATGGTTAACCAATTGAGGAGCAGACAGGAGAAAGGCGAAATGAGAGAATGAAAAGAGAAAGAATGAAGAGATGGATAGAGGGGGAGGGAGGAAAAGAGTGAGAGAGAGAGCCACGTACATCATTTGTCTCAGGCAGAAGCTCTACATTCAGCCCATATTTCATCAGAGAGAAATGAGAAAAGCCTGCAAGCGAGCTGCACGCAATACGTTTGTAATTGTATCTTAATTATAAGCCTGGGTGTACTAATTATTCTGTGTTAAAAGATGGCTTCACCTTCTGTCATGTGTGTCTTCAGATGTCTTCATAGGCATATTACAGAGCGGTTATCATTCCCCTATTCTTACTGACTCTAGAGAGATATATTCCCTGATGTGCTTCCAATGAAAGTGAAAGGGGACAAAATACACATGGAACAGGACAAATAGCAAACACTGTGTCAATGTACAAACAAACAGGCATGTGAATATTGCATTACAACAGTTTTTAAGATAATCTGGTCTTGTCCCGAGTTATGTTTAATGCATACCAAATTCTAAAATGCACTTTTTTTGTCTCACTGTGCTCTGCTGTTTGCACTAATACTTCATATTTTCTATAAAAAGTCGTTATGCATTACCACTTTGTGTGACTGGCTGGAATGCTTGCAATATTTTAAAACACACACACACACACACACACACACACACACACTTTATTTTCCTTGTATGGCTAAGGTGACTCTATTGCCACCACATGGACCATTGTATCGTCTTATTTCATACTGCACATGCTCTCTGTCTCTTCCTCTCTCTTCAACAGAGGAAATACATGTATCTGCTTCACTAGCATGCTGAAAGCCATAAGTGAAGGCTGTCAGAGCACACAGAGAGACGGATGGAGAGGCAGAGGGTGTGTGTGTGTGTGTGTCTGTGTGTGCCTGTGTGTGTGTGTGGAGTCAGGTGGGCACACGCTGACAGCCCTGAGAAATGGTTGCCATTACCGTGTCACTCCATCATCACTCTCCATTTAAATACTAACTAGGCCAAATCTATACAGTGGCTGGCTTCATGCCTAAACACACCAGAGAGACGTCCGATGGTGCATTTTTCAACATAATAATATCATGAAGGAGTAGGCGATTACTGTAGGCTACGCATACATTATGAATGTAGTGTTATCTGGTAAATATGGTAATAATGATGGTTAATATTTCTGTCCTGATTTTAACATTGATTTACACACACTAGTGTTGCTACACTAACAAACACACACACACACACGATGCATCATGCAGAAAGGAGTCTCCAAATTCAGCCAATCAGAGAGCAGTTCACGCACGCAGTTGACCGTTCCGTAGACCTACAGGCCACTGTTCTGCAGTCAGCATACACACACACACACACACAACACACACACACACACACACAACACACACACACACACACACACAAAACCATGAACTTTATTCAAAAGATAATAGAACGCCGACTCGGGTGCTATGATCTCACAGTGCATCAGTTCCAGTCTGCATGCCGACACCACTTCTCTATTCTGTGTCGACTTATTCTCCAAAATGAACACCACAAACACATTATCTGCACTAAACTACAAACATTGAACCACAAAACCATCCCTCTTTCCACTCCAACCGAGGAACCAGAAGACAGCAAGCTCAGAAGAAGAGAAAAGAAAGGAATCAAGCTCATCTAAAAATGTCTGAACAGGCACAGGTATGTAAATGTACTGCACCGATTACACTCAATTGCTTTAGAGTTTAGAGATGATGAAGAGGTGATGACAGTTGTTGTTAAAGCTTACGCGATGGTATCCGACCAAACAATGTACCCAATTGCTTGTGTTCAGGGTCCTGAATACTTTCAGTTCATCTTTAATTTATTTTGTATGTCAAGCTTCATACATTTCATTTACATGGTCATTAATTTACAAGTAATCTCTGGTGCACTTTCGTAACAGTGGTAGCAACATTCTCTATGCAGTGTCGGAGTTCATTCTCGCAAAATGAAACCGCCACATATCGCAGTGTCCTGAAACACTGACACCACTAAAAGTTGACTCCTCGATGGTAGAAAGTCGCTCTTGCATGGCAGTCTACTGCTCATCTGTTTGAGTGTGTGATATGAAATGACAGTATGTAAAGGCTTCTGACCTGTTGTGAAGGGCGTATATCAAATAAAGCTTACTTACTTATTACAGTATCTCAGTGCACTTTCGTAAACATGTGCAAGCAACCATTTAAATGCATGCAGCTACAAATGCAAAATGTGAAATGTATGTTTTCATGTGTCCAAAATGGCACATGCTTATAAAGTTATTCTATGTGAAAATGTGTTTATTGTGATCAACCTCATCTGTCATTGTGAATAATCACAGATGAATCGCTGTGTGAAGGATACAACATGTTTTCTTTAAGTATCTATGAGGATACAGACATGAATTAGAACACACAAAAACACCAACATTGATATTCATAACACATCTTCATATGCATTGACTTTTTCCCAATTCAAGACTTTAAAACTATGGTACTGCCATGTTCCTTAAAGGTTTCTGCAACAACTTTTACATTTTAAATGATTCTTTGCATCTTCATGTGTCTCTACCAGATGCCTGATTCAGTGACAGCGAGACAGTTCAGCTCTCCTGCATTCTCCTTGAACTCCATTGACGCTGAGATGAGGGACTCCCCTGTCTATGTGTTCACACACAAGACTGCTGCCAATCCTGATCAGCGGATGTATTTGATGACATATCTGATGACCAATCAACAGTGAGATGAGTGTTTTATCATACTCATCTTGTTGGTGTTAAGATGATAGCAGGTCCACATACTCCTCCTGCTGGTGTTCCTCCTCTGATTCTGAACAAGAAGAAGAGGCATTCCGGACCGTTGAGAAAATAACAACCTCCAGACGTTCCACCATTTTGGAGGAGAGTGAGGGACAGTCCTCCTGCGACTCTTCTCCCTCCACCGAAACAGCAATCACTGAGGCAGCAATGGTGAACGTGAAAGAACTGGAGTCCAACGAACGTACCATGACCCTGCAGTCAACCGAGGCCCTCTTCATAACGGAGGCCATTGAGACTGTCAAGAAGTTTAAGTTCTGAAAATCATCCTCGCAGGACACCAAGGAAGCAGTGGCACACACCAAGATCACTGCTGTAACCACCTGTCCTTTGCCGACAGCTTTTGAGGAAGATTTAGATCAAGACAGTCAACAAGAGACATCAGCAGAGGGACATCAAGAGAAGATTGGGAATTTGGAAAGAGCTTTCAGTGGGTGGAGGGAAAAGATTCACCCGGCTCCCCTTCTAGATGTGGACAAGGTCGTCAGATCAACCAGCGCTGATGTGACACCTAGGAGCAGTGGAGAAAACCAACAGGGTTCACATTGCACTACAAAGAGCCCCTCAAACAGCTCCTCTTCTGCTGCTATGGGAGCAGACCACAGGTCCACTCTGCTACAGTTGGTGGAGTACGAGGAAGAAGAAGCCTTAAATGTTGTTTCATCTCTGCCTGGTGGACTCAGCTGAGAGTGGACAATCAAGTCATCTGTTCCAAAGTCCTGGAGGTACAACCACCAACAGCCCCAAGTGATGGGTTCCAGATTGCTACTGGAAGTGATCAGTCCAGCCAATCTCGTGGCAAGGACCAAGAATCTGTCAGACAACACTCTGAGGACCACTCACAGCTTGAGTCTGGCAGTCACTTCATAAGCAAAACTTTTTCAAAGGTAAGGATTCCTTTACATGTCAGATGTTTGGTCAGGTGCAACAAGCAAGTTGAGACATTATAAATCATCATGAGCTTCCATAGGTATAAGGCAGTTGGATAGTTGTTCTATGAAAATGAGGATTTCTGATCCCCTAATCTAAGAGGTTCTATCAGTTTAGAATGTATCTCCGCTTTCATTCCACCATTTCCTTCACTTCATATTCAAACTTAAAGGAGAGCATTAGAATCCTTGTATTTCTATTTACCAATCCTTGTGAGTGGTGGAGAGATGAAACATTTTCTGGAGCTAATATTAATTATTATTAATAGCAGTTGTTTTTGACTTGGATACATGTCTTCTAATATCATCTTTTTCGTGAACTGTTGACATTCATTTGGATTTCTGTGCTGAGGTTTTTTTTTTTTTTATTACAAAAAGGATGAGAGAAAGGAGAAGAAAAAGAAGAAGTCTTCAGCAGGCGCTTTGACTTAGACATTGTCAGGTAAACAGCAGTGTCTACCTTAATCAGACTAAGGTCATTGTTGGTGTAAGGCCTCAGATTAAACTGGAATAATCCGATTTTAATCGCTTTATTGGTGGCATGTACACCTTAATCTCAGGTCAATTTAATTTAACTTGGGCCAAATCCACAAAACGATCAGACAGCGCCCTGGGTGTGTCTGTCCCATTTGCATGTATTTTATTTATTTGCTGTGCATGTAAACGTGGTCAGTGATATATTTATTTTAATAAAATGCACATTGTGATGAGTTTTTAACAGTGTTTTATGTCTGCTTCTCTAAATTAATGCTTGGATATTGATGGTCCTATTGTGCGTTGGGCACTGACAAACAACACTGCATTTCAACACGCACCGCCTGTGGTATATGCCCAGTAGAGTGTTGCAAAGACAGAAGAGGTAGTTAGTACTGGGCTGAGCTTTGTACTTGTAATGTATGAGTCTAATTTAATGAGTGAATAAAATTCCATTACATCCAGTAGGTATAAGATTGCCAACATTTCACATTCACGCAAAATCTTCCAACTTTGATAAAATACAGCCACCACTATAAGAACTATACAACTCTCAACTTCTCCTTAAAATACCATTAAAACCCCAGGTTACCAGTACTCAATAGAGTCATTAAAGAGATCCTATTATACTACTTTTCTGGTCTTCATTTCTTGTTAAAAACTGCTATAGAGCAACCTGACACAAATCACATCACAAAAAACTATGTAGATTTTCAGGACACTCTTCCTCTTACCCTAGCGAGCACAGCAGTCTCTCTCTACACACTGCTTTGAGCTTCTCCGCCCCTCCCCCCCCCCTGCTGCAAACCCCACTCCGTTGTGATTGGTTACCTTCCTTCCAGCGGCGGGAAATTTTCAGGAAGGTGGGGGCATGCAGCCGAAGCTTGCCTGAGCGGCAGCATTACCATACATGGAAACATGACAGAAACGACCCGAGCGTGACAGAAACAATCCAGAAATTTGAACGAGTTCGGCTCGACCGGCTGCCATAGTGTTTAGTGCTCTGCATAGCCACCCCAGACGGTCAGCAGGGAATACGTCAAAATGCATGTACTAATTATTTGATACTCTAGTATGGTTAAACATGACTATAAATCATTATAACAACGTTTATAGTCAAAAAGTATCATAGGTCCTCTTTAAATAAAACACAGCCAAAATCATTATACTATACTGAGCTAAGGGTGCCCCAGCGTTGCCTTCACTTTTGTAGTTATATTGGGATTTAATAGTGATGTGCCGTCCGCCTTTATGTACAGCCTCTGAATGGACAATAGAAATTTATCAGGCAGATACTACTGTAGGGTTCCAATATAAATCATAGGCGATGTCAGTAGAAAGACAAAGCACAATGGCTCTCATGAAGGTTAATACTGTAGCTTCTGGCTTCTTCAACTTGCTGGTCACGTGACCATGGCAACAGAAGCTCTACTGAGGGAAGACACAGGGCAGATGTTACTGCTGTACACACCTATTCAACAGCACAGAACAAATCAACGTGGTATTATACATTATATATGTATATAAATATATATATATATATATATATATATATATATATATATAATAAACAGAACGTTTTATATTAATTCAATCAATCAGTCAATTAACATTGATTTATGGTAGGCATTTGCAGTGGCAATCACTCACTGTCTAGCAAATGTATTGCTCAACATTCTTAAAACATATTCACACAACAATCTTAAAAACATTATTAAAATGTGATACAATTTGCTCTAGGCAGTATCCTTACACAGATGAGTCTCAAGGATACAAAATGATGCAACAGCAAATATGACATCCGAGCAAAGTATGACAGGCATATTTTCTGGCTCACGAGTAGCAAGAGAGTCTTGTCTCCGTCTAATGAGCCGAGGCTTAATACAGGTGTCCCATTGCACAGCAGCAGCATTAAAGCCTAACACGAACACAATCAAACCCTTTAAACGTTGGCAATGACAAGTTAAACCCCGACAAAAGTACCATTTTGATCATAAATGCAACAAAGAAAAACTTGAGCATGAGTAAACACTGTAAACAACAAAGGGCCGTTCCTTCTCTCTTGAATAAAGGCAAGGCAAGTTTATTTAGCACATAAGAGACAAGAAAAAAAGGCTGTGGGTGTCGTTACCTTCTCCAATAATAAGTCTAATGGGGCCAGTTAACACGAGCAGTATCATCGAGGTTGTAAAAATAAGTCTGTCTGTATTTAGATTGCGATGGATTGAAGAGCACAAAGTTGGTGTCATTTATGCACTTTTCACCTTTGTTTCCAACCTGGGATTCTGACTGCTCATGTCTGTTGAACTACGTAGTGCACATCTTTTAAGGTTTGTCATTGTCGTTCTTAGAAATTAGACGTTAACATAAGGATACACTGAGACTAGTGACCGGAATGTTATAACACAATACAATACAATCAAAACTAGCTGTAATAAACTGTTTTTTTTTGTTTTTTAGACTCTACAGAAACGAAACACTCTCATCAACAGTGTGAGTGACTGATGGAAAGCCGAAAACTACTTTATTATTCTAAAAACATGTGCCATCAACAGGAGATGGCTACAGAAGATGTTGCAATCTGACAATTTTCCAAGTTAAGGTTTGAGAGTGACATTTCTGGATCAACCCTGCTGGAATATAAGGCTTAGCTTGAGTTGTCCCTGTACCAGTGTTGGC
>JAOPFK010000739.1:0-10469 GCA_026122265.1 Ammodytes dubius
TCTGTGTTCAGTAGGCTAATTGGCCTATAGTTATCTAAGCTTCTCTCTTCCCCTTTGTTTTTGTAAAAAATGGTTATGATGCCGAGATTTAAGCTTTCCGGCAGCCAACCTGTTTTCTCAAAATAGTCACACAATTTGCAAAAAGTAGGCGTCAAGATGTCTTTAAATTCTTTATAAAACTCCCCTGTCAAACCATCGCTTCCCGGACTCTTGTTTTTATTTAAACCCTCAATTGCACACTTAATTGTGAGGAAACGGAGTGTTTCGCCTCCGTGAGAATGGTGACTGATTCACTCACTGCAATCAGGTGTGTGTGCACTGATTGGCTGATTGAGCCCAGGTGTGAAGAGGCTATATCTGCCCTGAGACCCCACTGCTCTGTGCTGCTCATTGTTTGCTCTATGCGATGGTGAGAGGTTCATTCTGAGCGCCCTCTGAGTTAGTAAAAATAATTGTTCAAGTTTTGGTCTTTCGTTCAGCTGCTTGGCAGCAGTGGTTTGGTTCTCACTTTAGTTTTGTTATTAAAAGGTAGCCTGTGTGGCCCTGCACAACTTTGTGCTTTTTGTTTTCTGCCCCCTCCCAGTGTCGCGTTGCGATTTAGTGGTTATCCCTCCGGGGATAACTTTTAGAAACCCCTTGGTCCGCACCTGTGTCCCTAACTCCCCCCAAAGCCTTACAGAATGAGCAGCCCAATGGAGGGCACAGCGGGCCCCACTAGTGCTGCTGGGGACAGTTTAGAGGTCCATAGACAGGCAATTTCGGCTCAAGGAGCCCTATTGGGCTCACACGATCAAACACTACGTGCCATTGTGGAGCAACAGGCCTTGCAGGACTGCATGCTGCGGGAGATACTGGCCCGTTTACAGCCACCTGGGCCAACCCCTACCCAAGCACAAGCACCTCCAGTTCCACCCCATGACCCTTTTGTAGTCCAGGAGACCAAGCTGGCAACCCCAGCCTGCTATGACGGGCATCCAGGGAGGTGTAAGGGATTTATAACCCAATGCAGTTTAGTGTTTGAGTTACGACCCTCTATGTTTAGCACAGACCGAGCCCGGGTCGCATATATAATATCCCTTCTTTCAGACAAGGCCCTTGCATGGGCTACAGCCTTGTGGGATAAACAGACACCGGGCTGCGCTGACTCTGCTCTCTTCATGGCAGAGATGAGGCACGTGTTCGACCATGATGTAAGCGGCCACGAAGCTGCCAAACGCCTTCTTAGGTTACGTCAGGGCTCTTCAAGCGTTGCAGAATTTTCAATTCCATTCCGAACTTTAGCTACGGAGTCAGGTTGGAACAGGGAGGCTCTAGTGACCACTTTCGGTAATGCCTTATCTGAGAGGGTTAAGGATGAGCTAGCTTCCCGTGAGGTTCCGGATTCTCTTGAGGATTTAATATCATTGGCCATTAGAATTGACAATAGAATTCGTGAGCGCAACAGGGAGAGAAAACCGGGGTACCCCCGCCCTATGTCGGAGGAGTCCAGCATCTCTTGTGAAACAACTAACTTGCCTAAGGGGCCCCTTAGCAATGATGACCATGAACCCATGCAGATAGGACGCACATGGCTTACCTCTGCGGAGAAACAGAAACGTATGAGCAGTGGAGCTTGTCTATACTGTGGCAGGGGAGGTCACTTCATTCGCCAGTGCCCCTCAATGCAAAAACCCGGTATGCAGGGAAACGAGTAGACTCTGCAGACCGTGGGGAGGCCTCGCCGAGTCGCAATATTTCCCCTTGTGTGGATAATCACTCTTACTTGCCCTTTGAGTTATTTTGGAATGGAGACTGGCGCACTTTTTCGGCATTTGTTGACTCAGGAGCAGCAGGTAGTTTTATGT
Organism: Ammodytes dubius; assembly: GCA_026122265.1. NCBI lineage: Eukaryota > Metazoa > Chordata > Actinopteri > Uranoscopiformes > Ammodytidae > Ammodytes > Ammodytes dubius. Next base: position 1,845 of record JAOPFK010000739.1, read on the forward strand.
ACTCAACCCTGGCCCGTAATCTCAAACTACCAATTTTTGATCTTCCTTTTCCACTTGCAATCACCGCAGTGGATGGGCGACCGTTGGGTAGGGGTAGGGTTGAGAAGGTCACCTGCCCGATTTGCATTCGCATTGGCAATCACACGGAAGAGATTAAGTTTTTTCTCATTGATACACCTCAGTTACCCCTCATTCTGGGACACCCATGGCTCAAGGAACACAACCCCCACATCAATTGGAGGGCGGGGCAGGTGCTGAGCTGGGGCCCAGACTGTGCTTCTCACATGAGGGACTCAGACTTGGTGCGACTCCAACCTTCGGGCCTGGGGCCTCCTGCTGCTACCACCTCCCCTGCCTCAAAAACTCCCAGTTCATTAGGCCTCACCTGTGCTACCCCCAGTGTTCCCCTGACTCTTGGGGCTCTTGAGCCCGTGAATCCTTCCGACTCTTCGTCTTCTGTGTCTAATCTTCCCAGTGGGGTTCCGGTAGAGTATGTTGAACTTAGTGAGGTCTTCAGTAAACAGAAGGCTTCCACCCTTCCTCCGCATAGGCCGTATGATTGTTCCATCGATCTCCTCCCAGGCACTACGCCCCCTAGGGGCCGCCTGTATTCGTTATCACAACCTGAAACATCAGCTATGGCGGGCTATATTGACGAGGCTTTAGCTGCAGGTTTCATTCGCCCCTCTACATCTCCAGCTGGAGCCGGGTTTTTCTTTGTGGGGAAGAAAGATGGGGGGCTTAGACCCTGCATTGATTACAGGGGCCTAAATAGCATCACCGTTAAAAATCGCTACCCACTCCCTCTCATGTCCACGGCATTTGAACAACTTCAGGGTGCATCGTTTTTTACCAAGTTGGACCTTAGGAATGCCTATAATCTGGTGCGCATACGAGAGGGAGATGAGTGGAAAACGGCGTTCAACACTTCACGGGGGCACTATGAATATCTGGTCATGCCCTTTGGACTTTCGAATGCTCCTGCAGTTTTCCAGGCGTTGGTCAATGATGTCCTCAGGGAGATGCTTGAACATTTTGTCTATGTGTATTTGGATGACATTTTGATTTTTTCAAAGTCCTATCTGGAGCATGTGTCTCATGTTAAGAGGGTTCTCCAGAGGTTGTTGGCGCACCAACTCTTTGTCAAGGCGGAGAAATGTGTCTTCCATGCCCCCACAGTCAAGTTTCTGGGGTACATTGTGGAGCAGGGCAGTGTCAGAATGGACCCAAGCAAGGTCAAAGCGGTGCAAGATTGGCCTCAACCTGACTCTGTCAGACACGTTCAGCGCTTTTTGGGGTTCGCTAATTTTTATCGACGCTTCATTAGGGGCTTTAGCTCGATTGCTGCCCCTATTTCAGCACTGGTAAAGGGGCCGCCTTCACGATTTCATTGGTCCCCAGGGGCTGAGAAGGCATTTACGGAACTTAAGAGAAAGTTTACCACTGCACCGGTCCTGATTCACCCAGACCCCTCCATACCATTTGTTGTCGAGGTGGATGCCTCAGATGTGGGAGTGGGGGCGGTTTTGTCCCAAAGTTCTCCAAAGGACAAAAAGCTCCACCCTTGCGCATTCTTCTTTCGGCGTCTTCTACCAGCCGAGAGAAATTACGATGTGGGTAACAAGGAGCTGCTGGCCGTGAAGTTGGCCCTGGAGGAGTGGCGCCATTGGCTTGAAGGTTCCGAGCATCCGTTTCAGGTCTGGACAGACCATAAGAATCTGGCATATATCCAGCAGGCCAAACGCTTAAATCCTCGCCAAGCTCGCTGGGCCCTGTTTTTCAACAGGTTTGATTTCAATCTTTCATACCGTCCAGGTTCGAAGAATCTGAAGCCGGATGCCCTATCTCGACGATATGAGTGTTCAGGTCGTGACAGTTCCCCAGAGCCCATTGTGCCCCTCACTCGCATCCTTGCCCCAATCACCTGGGATATTGACACAGTGGTTCAGGGGGCTCAACAGCAGGAGCCCGACCCAGGAGGGGGGCCCCCAGGCTGTCGGTATGTTCCAGCAGGAGTGCGACCACAAGTTCTTCAGTGGGGTCACTCTTCACGCCTCACCAATCACCCTGGTGTTCGTCGCACTATGGGTTTTCTCAAACAGAGATTCTGGTGGCCCCGGATGGCGAGAGATGTGAGCGAGTTTGTGGCGGCTTGCACCATTTGCGCCCAAAACAAGACGTCACAACAGCCGCCTGCCGGTCTGCTCCAGTCCTTACCTATCCCGAAACGCCCTTGGTCTCATGTGGCCCTGGATTTTATTACAGGACTACCCTCATCGAAAGGGTTCACTGTCATTATGGTCGTAGTAGATCGTTCTCAAAGGCAGCCCATTTCATCCCGCTTCCTAAGCTTCCTTCTGCCCTAGAGACCGCCCGACTTGTAGTCAAGCATGTCTTTTGCTACCACGGCCTCCCCCAAGACATTGTGTCTGACCGAGGTCCCCAGTTTGCTTCCCGTTTCTGGAAGGCATTTTGTTCCCTTGTGGGTGCTTCGGCTAGTCTCTCGTCAGGGTTTCACCCCGAGACCAACGGTCAGACTGAGCGCACCAATCAGACACTCGAGAGAACACTTCGTTGCCTGGTGTCCTCCAATCCTACCACGTGGAGCGAACAACTGGTGTGGGCTGAGTATTCTTATAACACTTTAAAGAATGCATCCACTGGTCTCTCTCCTTTTGAGTGTCAGTATGGATATCAGCCACCGTTGTTCCCAGAACAGGAGAGGGAGGTAGGGGTGCCTTCGGCGGCTCAGTTTGTCCAGCGGTGTCGTGCTACCTGGAGGCGTGTTCGTGCTTCTCTTCAACAGGCTGTGGCACGGCAGAAGCACTATGCTGACCAGCATCGCCGCCCAGCCCCAAACTATCGGGTTGGTCAAAGGGTGTGGCTCTCCACTAGGGATCTCCCATTGCGGGTTGAGTCTCGCAAATTGGCGCCACGTTTCGTTGGTCCCTTCAAGATCATTCGAAGGATTAACCCTGTCACTTTTCGCCTTCTGCTTCCCCGGTCAATGAGAATCCACCCCTCGTTTCATGTTTCCCGCCTTAAGCCGGTCCGCTCCAGTCCACTGGCACCTCCAGAGAGGCCTCCGCCTCCACCCAGGCTTGTTGGGGGTCAACCAGCGTACACGGTTCGGCGGATATTGAACAGTCGACGTGTGGGACGTGGGATTCAGTACCTGGTGGACTGGGAGGGATATGGGCCTGAGGAGCGGGCCTGGGTCCCAGCTAGGGACATTTTGGACCCAACTCTGGTCCGGGACTTTCGCCGCCTCCAGCCTGGGGGTCCTGTGGGAACGTCAGGTGCCGTTCCTTAGAGGGGGGATCCTGTGAGGAAACGGAGTGTTTCGCCTCCGTGAGAATGGTGACTGATTCACTCACTGCAATCAGGTGTGTGTGCACTGATTGGCTGATTGAGCCCAGGTGTGAAGAGGCTATATCTGCCCTGAGACCCCACTGCTCTGTGCTGCTCATTGTTTGCTCTATGCGATGGTGAGAGGTTCATTCTGAGCGCCCTCTGAGTTAGTAAAAATAATTGTTCAAGTTTTGGTCTTTCGTTCAGCTGCTTGGCAGCAGTGGTTTGGTTCTCACTTTAGTTTTGTTATTAAAAGGTAGCCTGTGTGGCCCTGCACAACTTTGTGCTTTTTGTTTTCTGCCCCCTCCCAGTGTCGCGTTGCGATTTAGTGGTTATCCCTCCGGGGATAACTTTTAGAAACCCCTTGGTCCGCACCTGTGTCCCTAACTCCCCCCCAAAGCCTTACACTTAATCTCGCCCTCTGTGAAGTTATTATCGCACCATTCCCTATCATCTATGCTTAAAACTTTTTTAAGAGCCTCAATAGCTTCCCCTACACTACTCTCATCACACATATCTTTCTTGAATAGGTTTTCATAATATTCCCTAACTACTCTTAAGATCCCTTCACGGTCATTAACTATTTGTCCCTTATTATCAAGTATTTCCCTAATTTCAGTTTTATTTTGTTTTTGTTTCTCCAGCCCCAGAAAAAAGCCGTGCTTCTCTCCCCCTCATGCATATACTGAATCCTACTTCTGATTGCTGCGCCTCTACATTTAGCTATTTCCAAAGTTTTTAGCCTTTCTTTTAAATCTACATATTTTTCAGTACCAATATTTCCCTCACTATCTAATACTTTTATCTCCTCATTTAGCAAATTTCTTAAGTTTTCCTCAACTTCATTTTCCTTCTTTCTTTTCCCTATACCATATTTTATACATTTTCTCTTAATTCTTGTTTTCACACTCTCCCACCATACATCCATACACTCATCCTCATTCCACTCATCCATCATACTTTTCAAATAAACTCTCATACTTTTTTTAAACGCTTCATCCCCCAAAAAACTCGCATTAAAACACCAGGACCTTCTAAAAAAAGCCCCTTCCCTCTCCCCCACCTCCAACTTAATCCCCGCATGGTCACTCCAAGTGTTGTTTACATAGTCTACGTGTTTAACCCATTTTACACACCTACTGGCCACTAAGGCTAGATCTATCCTACTTTGTTTCAATTTATTTAAAACCACTTGTCTCCTTGAAAAGACTCTCTCCCAAGGATGTAATACCCTCCAAATTTCCACCAATTGATTATTTTCCATCACCTCCTTAAGAATGCTCCTGCTACGATCTCCCCTGAAAGTATTATTTCTTGACACATCATTTACCGTTAGAGCAATATTGAAATCCCCAATAATAATACTCTTATGATTACACCATTCATTTAGTTTTAGCAAAAACACAACTCTCTCCTTCTCCTCATTAGGCGCATGTACGTTCAAAAGTCTTAACTCCCTCCCCTCAAAAACAAAGTCGACAACTAATAACCTCCCCTCCAAGTCCCTATGAACTAAATTAATCCCCGTTATCTTTGGATTCTTAAAGAAAAAAACCACTCCCCTGGCTCTGGGAGTCCCATTTGAAAACAAAAAAAGGCCTTTCCACTCTTTTTTAATCTTCTCCAATAAATCCAAGTCCCACCTTGTCTCTTGTAGACATAAAATGTCTGCTCTCAACTCTAGTATGCTTTTGCGTTTTGCCTCAGTCCTCAAACCGTTCGCGTTCAATGAAATAATATTTAAGGCCATAACAAAAAATAAACTAACAAAGAAAAAAACCAACGAAAAAAAGCCAGCATGTCTAGTACCTTTCATTTAGAATACTTAAACCTTTTTATTCTTTTCCCCCCCCCCCTCCATTCTTTGTTTTGCAGACAACCTTTTCTTTGCATCCCTTAACACCTCCATATCTACATCACTCCCCGAGCTCCCCTCCATCCCAGTTTCAGCAACACAATCCAACACACTGCCCCAAGTCATTTTAACAGTTCTTTCCCCCTTCTCCCCCCCACCCCCCATTCTTACCCCTTTTCGTTGTTCACCTTCTCCTCCTCTCAAATAGTCACTCTGCCGCTGTGGAAGGCCCGTGCTCAACTCTCCCGTCTGGCCCCAGTCGATCAATAGTCCTGTATCAAGCTCCTTCTCCGACTCTTCCTCCTCCTCCACAAGTGAGGGAAAATCTTCCCCCACAGAGTCATAGTCTCCGTCCATTTTCCCATCACCATCCTCGCTCTCTACCTCCTCGCTCTCCCCGCTGTCCGGCACCCCCAGCTCCTCGCCATCAGGCTCCCCCGGATCACCGACGTCCACCGCTCCTGGCTCTCCGCCGTCTTCCGCCTTCTCCTCGGCCACCTCCGCCTCTGCCTTCTCCTCGGCCACCTCCGCCTCTGCCTCCGCTGCTGGGCATACGCAATCCTCCTCCCTCCTCCTGCACGCCCGGCACCTTGGTAAGATAGCGTTGCACTCCCTTGCATAGTGTCCCTGCTTTTTACAAGTGTGGCATGTAAACGTAGGGCACTCTCGGAGGATGTGGCCAGGCTGCATGCAATTCCGGCAAACCTTCAGTTGTCTATCATGAATAACTCTAAAGAATTCACTGCCTGTTGCGGTATAGAACTTTGTAGAGTACGGCAAGGACTGCACGAGTTCAGTGAACTTAACTCGTACAATCCTTGTCCCATCCGCTATGTCCGTGCCTGGCCACATCCTCCTCTTTATTGGCGTAAGCGGCCGGACGCCCCACAGGTGCAGTTTATCTAAGATCTCCTGATCTGGCACATAAACGGGCAGGTTCAGGAAAGACACAACCATTTCGTTAATATTAAGCTCTTTTCCACAAATGCGAGTATTCCCGATCTTGAAGCCATCCAGTAGCTGCTGCTTCCCCTCATCGTTGCATACAGTCACTTCCAGCCTCCCTTGCGGCAGCACGCGACATCCTCTTATTCCCCCGCAGGTAGCCACCATTGCCTTCATTAGCTCCCCCACGGGCACCGCTTCTCCCATCTGCTCCACATTGAGAGTCAGTCCTTTCTCATAGTTCATGTATTCACCTGCACCTTTCTTCTCCCCAGCTCTGGGCTGCTCCGATGTGCTGCCTCCGTCAACTTTGCGGCCGCCATCACCGCCACTCTTTTCCTCCTCACCTCCCGTCCTCACCATCTTGCTTTTTTCAGCTCTCTCCACGGCTGCCTCCTTCACCTCCTTCTCTGCTCCACTCCTCCTCTCCACCACCGTCGTCTGCTTTCCGCTTTCCGTCTTTCTTTCTTTGTCGCCTTCTGGTGCTTTCGTCTGCAGGTGAGGCCATGCTCCTCCCTTCTGCAGTGGTAGCGATGGCCGCGCTGGCCTAATTACCCGCTCCATTCTTTCTTCCATTCACAAAAAAAAGGTCACAAAAAGCACTCCTGGACTTACAAAAACTAACGAAAAGCGATCCCCCGTCAGTCAGACGACTGCGGGGGACGATTGACCACAAACTGGGTATCACACAGACGACGTATTCACACAAATTTAGCTCAACAACACGACACAAACTTTTCACCGTGTGTTCTCTCAATTAACTGCCAACTCACACTCCGATCCACAAGAGGGCGTCAGGGTGGTATGGCCGTAAGCAAAGGCAGAGTGAGCAAGTGGGCCCTTTATAGCTGGCTGCTGTGAGCAGTATTGCCTTTTTTCAACTTCAAAAAAGCTTACAGCACCTGGTATTCCCAGGCGGTCTCCCATCCAAGTACTAACCAGGCCCGACCCTGCTTAGCTTCCGAGATCGGACGAGATCGGGCGTGTTTTTTTTTTAAATCTTTTTATTATCAAAAATGCAAAATTCCATCATATGCTTCCTACTTGTTCATTCACAAGTATATGAAAAATAAAGCACATAAATCCAAAAACACACAACCAATACATCAATACAATACAAAACATCAAACAATACATCCATACTAACACATTCCATTCAATACTCTCTCATACATTCCAAATTGCATTATTTTACATAAATACATCATATAAAACCAATCCCACAAATTAAACCTCCCCCCTAATAACCAGTAGTACACTCAATGCATTCGCAGCTCTATAGTTTCTCCTTTTTCTTAACAGAAAAGGATACAACAAATGCAGAGTTTTCAAGTATATATACCCACAAATTAAACCTCCCCTCAATTCCCCAAAACCAGACAACAAAAACAGAAATGTTTCTCCCAATACATATACCCACAAATTAAACCTCCCCTCGAGCCCTATAAAAACCAGACAACAAACACAGAATCCTTAGCCTCGAACATGTACCCACAAAATTAAACCACCCCTCAGTCCCCCTGTACAAACCAGACAACAAACACAGAATCTTTAGCCTCGAACATGTACCCACAAAATTAAACCACCCCTCAAGCCCTGTACAAACCAGACAACAAACACAGAATCTTTATCCTCGAACATGTACCCACAAAATTAAACCACCCCTCCAGCCCTAAAAAACCAGACATCAAACACAGAAATTTTCCTCGTACATTTACCCGCTAAATTAAACCACCCCTAAATCAGAAAGGAACCACATAAATCAAAACCCTCACACAATAATACCTCTGCCCATCCTCCTTCAAAAGTACACCACCCACCTTAAAGCCACCCAAATCAACCCCAAACGATGCCCTGCTTACTCTTCCACACAACAACACTCTCACTTATCTCACACATTCCCACACTCTCCACAAACATACTCACAAACATACTCTCATCCATCACATACAGCATCCTCAGGTGCCTCTTCCACTCGTTCGCAAATAATTTCCATACGTCCAACCGTCTACTCTCATACAGTGCGTAATTCCTTCTGTTAAACACGGCTTTCCTCGCAAAGCCAAGCAACATATTTATCGCACACCAATTTTTATATTTTTTGTCTACTCCAAGTAAGACTGTCAACTCCCACCCCCGATCCTCCCAGCAGTCTCCCACACTGCACCCACCCAGCAAACCCTTTATTTTTTCCCAGAAGCTCTCCAGCTCCTCGCAATAAATAAATAAATGGTTTACATCTTCATCCAACTTCTCGCACACCATACACTTCCTCTCATACACTCCCCTCTGCATCTGGTGCAGGACAATGCAGGTGAAGACCCTCCTGTGCCTTATCTTAAAATCTAAGTCAAATATTGCATGCGGTGTGTGTGGTATGTTCATATGCTTCCACAAAATGTCTGGTACAATGTCTGGATATGTGTCTTGCCATTTACTCTCGCATGTCGGTCTCTGTGCTCTATGTGTCAGTG